>JAQBSW010001703.1:0-124702 GCA_029291075.1 Eudiplozoon nipponicum | reverse complement strand
GAATTGACAGGTTGGTTAGTCAAGATTCTTAAGAAAATGAATATAATAAGGCAATTAACGATTTAATGTCTAATGGCTATCCCAGACAATTAATTGAATCAATTATTAAAAGGGAGTTAACCAGAAACAGACGTACTATGGGCCAGAAAAGAAAACCGTCTACCTAAACATCCCATTTAAGGGGGATGCAGTTTCCCGAATGGCACAAAAGAAAGTTGAAGCAGCATTGACACGCACATTTAATGCAGCCAAACTACGAGTGTTATTTAGGGTAACACACTTGCCTTTACCAGCAATCAAAGAGAAACAGCCGTTAATGTCGATATCAAATATTATTTACCAATATACATGCGCAAGTTGTCGATCAACTTACGTAGGCCGATCGACCAGACGGTTAATTACTCGAATGAGAGAACATTGCAACTTGAACGCCTGTTTTAAATCAAATGGTGAATACACGTCTGCTATTGCGCAACACATCATCGAAACAATGCACGTATGTTCTCCAGACGTAGCATTCAAAGTAATTACTAAATGCAGAAACAAAAGGGAGCTAGCCACATACGAAGCCTTATGGATAAACAAATTGCAGCCGGATTTATGTAAGCAGAAGAAGCACGTACAAGCATTGAGTTTGAACTGGATGTGACGCACGCAATTTGATTGGTTTCTATTTTTCACACTCGCTTTGTTCACGTATTTCTATCTTGTTTTGCTTTCCAATTTATATATAAAGATATGTTCATGAGTAGATATTTGAGAAGACCATGCGAAAGAAAATTTTCTTATATCTGATAAAATTTCTTTTTGTTTTTGCACATAAAAAGGGTACAATGAATTTTATTAAAGCTCGCATTTCAAAAGAATATATATATATATTATATATATATATATAACGACAAAAATAATATTTTAGACAAATGGTTAGTGAGATTTGAGAGAGAGAGAGAAGGAATACCTAGTTACTATGAGTAAATTTATCAGGATAACTCACAGAAATAAAGCAAACTGAACCTCTCCAAAACACCATTATGGCCAAGTTCGCGTTCGGGCAAGGCAACATCAGCAATGCACACTGGCCAGTTGTGTTCAAGTGGTTATTGGTGTATCACCACCATCGAATCTTTTTTGTGGAAGGCCGACTGCATTGGCACGATGCTATTACTATAGTGTCGCAGGTTAGATTTTTCGTAACATTTCCCGGATTTTTTTTGTGTCAGCTGGATTACAGACGGTTAGTACCGGTAGAACTTATGGTTGTATACAGTTTCTACTGGAAGGATTCCTACCAGCTCCAATGGTATGTTCGGATATAATGCGATGATTGGTGGTCTGGAAATTTCAATTCTCACAGGTTGGGCAGCTTTAAAGCAAATTGGCTGATGACGAAAATCTCACTGTTGGCGAGCATTTGGCTTTAGTCTTTTACTACAAAGAAAACAATCGAAGGTTCTTTATGCTTGACAGTAATATCTTCTATACGAATGTGTAAGCCTGCAGTAGTAGAGCCAACTTTACGTAGTCTTTGATAATTCGACTTCAAAGCCAAATCACTATATATAATATATATGCCAAGTCTGTAAAGGGTGTCAACACTATGGTTGTTGTATTGGTACCCGATACCAACGCACTGGTTTCATAAAAGGTAAATGGTGCCAACAAAATGGTTTTTGAAAGGTATGCAAAAGTTCACCAAAATTGAGAATTGTATCTTCTTCTGAACACCTGTTTTTCTGTAAATCCATTGTGTTGGTTCCATGTACCAACTCAGCAGCCATAGTTTTGGTACCCATTCGGCACTCAGCGTGTTGATATCAGTTAACAACACAACAACTATAGTGTTGGTACCCTTTAGAGACTCGGTATAAAACATTATATATTTTGGCTTTGAAGTCGAATTGTCAAAGACTATATGAAATTAGCTCTACTACTGCAGGTTTACACACTCGTAAAGGATATTGTATCGTCTAATCGTCCCACGTTCCTAACTCTTATAACTAGTGGATATAGGGCGTAATACCGGCTCCTACTGATGAGCCGCCAGTAAGCACGAAACGAATGTGCATGAGATTATACTTTCCGTTCATGCTGCCTTTGGTTTATCCTTCTGGTCACAACTGAACTAATTTATTACTAGGTTTGCAAAACCTAATACATACTTGCATATATATTAGTTCTTCGCAACAAACAGTATTTAACTGTAATATATTGAATTGAATGATGTCATGCTTACCGCGAAATGTGATAACTGATATCGATGAAGGCCAGAGTGTATGGTTTAACTGGAGTAACAGGTGTTCGGAAATTGTTGTAATTCTCAATTTGGGTGAACTTTTGCATAAATTTATATCCATTAGGTTGGTATCATGTACCGACTCGGAAACCATAGTGTTAGTATCCGGTACTCAACGATTTCAAAAAGGTATCAGTTACTAACACAACAGCCATAGTGTTAGTATCCTTTACAGACTCGGTATATATATTATATAGAGTGAGTTAGCGTTGAAGTCGCATTGTTGTTGACTTTATATGATGTTAGCCTTACTATTGCAGGTTTACACATTCGTCTAGGAGATTGTACCGTCCTATTATTCCACATTCTTCTACCAAATATATATAGTGGTTAAAGGGCGTAATACCGGCTCCTACTGATGAGTCGCCAGTAAGCACGAAACGAATGTGCATGTGATTATACTTTCCGTTCATGCTGCCTTTGGTTTATCCTTCTGGTCACAACTGAACTAATTTGTTACTAGGTGCGCAACACCTAATACGTACTTGCATATATATTAGTTCTCCGCATCAAAAAATATCTAGTTGTGCTATGCTTCTTAAGCAAATATACTCGAATGATTTTAATAGTCCAAAAAAACATCAACTCTAAGTGACCACGTCCCCTTAGTGTATGATAAATTTGCGCAGAGATTCATTGTCTTGACGACTTTTAAGAGAGTGTGGAACACTCGCTTTTCTCCATAAATGGCAAAGTTTGGAAATAACTACTCTTGGTTTCGCGATTCTCTTACTTATCTCGTCGGAGATAGTGCCTTAGTTACTGATAGAGATGCCAAGGTTTGTGAACCTGTCAACTATGTCCAGATCTTCACTCTACGGTCGCAGAGTTGGAGTGATTTTGTTAAAGTATCTTACAGTTAGATGCTAATTTCATACCAAGAGTTGGGATATTTAATGTGGCCTGTGCGAAATCTCGATTTTCGGAAAATAGTACGTTATCGTCTGCATGGTCCATGTCGTCTAGTCTACCGTCAGGAAGAACTTCAACATCTGCATCTTGAGCGTAGAGATAAGTGTTCTTCATAATAGCATCTATTACAAAATTTAGCGAATAGGGGAAAATTGGACAGCCTCTACGAACACCACTGCTGGTAGTAAAGTTGTGTGTTAATTCTGTGTTAACTTTAAAGCGCGGTTGTGAAGAGAGCGCATATAATATCTACAAATTTAGTTGACACACCGCTTTTTTGGCAGTATAACGAATAGGACATTGCGATCCATGGAGTCAAGTGCACCATTAAAGTCTAGAAAAGCGGCTGGTCAAGGACTTGCCTTAGGATATGATAATTATTTTTACAACCTCATCCTGATTGGAATCCGGCAGATTCTTCTCCAGTATGTGATTCATGCGAAGCGCTAAGACGGCGTAAGATAATCGAAACAAATAATCTAGACCCGATTGGATTCAAGCTTATACCACGATGGTTATTACACGAAATGCGATTGCCTTTTTTGAAAATAAGAATAATGGTCGGCTCTTTCTCAGAAAGGGGTTCGGTGTCTTCTTTCTATATAGTACGAAAAGGTTCGGTCAGCACTCACGAAATTATATCGCCACCACACGTAAATAAGCGCGGAAGCAAATCATTGGCGCTTGCATCCGTATTTCTAACTCTGATGGCTTTTAGAAATTAAAATTTCACACTGTTGACACAAGGTACTTTTCAAGAATCGGAACTGATGCAGGTACCCAAGAAACTTTTTTTCTTGGAAGTGTTCAGCCCATCTATCAACAAGACTCGTTTTTTCGGTAATTCTATGGATGTTACTATAAGTTCACATATATATATATTTCTATATATATATATATATATATATATATATATATATATATAGGTGTGGATAGTTGTGTTTTCAGTTTAAGAGGTTCGGGAAATATTTTTACATTATGTTAATTATTTTTTTTGGTAACTTGTGCCATTATCATTACATGTGATTTTTCTTTGCATAATTGGTAATGCTGATTTTTTTTGTTTTGTCACATTATATTTACTCGGTTGCTAATTTTTGTAATACTAAAATAACCATTTGTGAAGACCTTTCTTAGGACCGATGCTACTGCAACTGTTTGTTCATTCTACTCATCTGAGCGCAAGCTTTGCTATTGCGCGTATCTTAACGTTTGTATAATTGTTTTTCTTTAGATCATGCAGCTGAGTTCAACATTTGAGATTTCTGACTCTCACTTCAGTGCCGCGCGTACAACACTGTCCCAAGATGTCAGCTCGCACGAAGAACTGGAAAGTTTATATGATAGCTAAATGTCGTGATATAATAACAACCTCAGATTCTGCAGCCTTTTCGATTTAGAAAGCTGTATTTCGCATTTTCGAAAGTAAATCGTTTTTTTTATTCTAGAAATGCTATTTCCTACTGCTGATCGAGGCGTGTGACATTTAGCATTTAATGGTGATATTTATCTAATTGTAGATTTTTTCATTCAAACGGCATATTTTTTTTACTTTGAAGCACATTCGTGACCCGTTATGGTTTATACCTATTGCCAAAGTTGAGTTTCCTAGTTAAGTTTTATTACTGGTATACATACTCTTACGTAACAGGCTAAATTGACAGCTAAAAACTTGCGTTTCATATGGTTTCCGTGTTATATTTAAACAATTTTATAATTTTGCCGTTCTTTGTCCAGTACAAATTTTCGAATTTCTCATACATAATCTTTTATATCCAAAATGAAGTTAAACGTTGAGTGTTCTCAATTGTTTTTAATCTTCAAGTGATATTTAATCTTCAGATGATATTTGTCTGT
The DNA here is from genome assembly GCA_029291075.1 of Eudiplozoon nipponicum. Lineage (NCBI taxonomy): Eukaryota > Metazoa > Platyhelminthes > Monogenea > Mazocraeidea > Diplozoidae > Eudiplozoon > Eudiplozoon nipponicum. Next base: position 119,640 of record JAQBSW010001703.1, on the reverse strand, counting down.
ACAAGTCTGTAAATTTAGTTGACTGACGGCTAAATTGAGACCAAGATGCCTATTAATCAAACGAGGGACGGAATAGTTTGGAAATACAATAAATACATGCATATGGTCGGTTAGCCAATTTATTTCTATGCTAAGATGTTCTGATGATAGCACAAACATCATTATTGGCATTCTGTTATTGATAGATGATACTAGTTTTAAGGAATGATGATTGGCAGGCTCTAGTCACTCGTACCGGCGATTTTATAAATTATCTTGACGGTACCTGCGTGATAAATGAGGATGATTTTATGGATTCCACAGGGAAAGTAAAGTGGATTGTGACTGGCGATTCTAGCTCCTTATAACGCGCACCGAATTCCCCATTATACGCAGGGTTATCTCGTGGCTCTGTTTGTCCCTGCCTGCTCCTTTGGATAGTTCTGAGGGCTTCAATTGAATTACCCGAGGACTTGCTGCTGCCTTTTTTTGTGGAAGAATTAACTGCTCCTTTGGATAGTTCTGAGGGCTTCAATTGAATTACCCGAGGACTTGCTGCTGCCTTTTTTTGTGGAAGAATTAACTTCTATGTTGAATTCATATATGCATGTATGCACTTTTTATTTATTATATTTTGAAAAGGAGATCGTTAGTCTTGGCTCGACTTTTCAAATTCAGATGGATCGCTCGAAAACGTAGAAATGTTAGTCCTGGCGACTGGCAGTTCCTAGCTAGTTCTATGGGTAACGTGTCTTAAATTTTGCCCATACTAACCAAGTAGAACAGCTTTTATGTTAAATTTGGTTTTGCCGATGGCTGCCTAGGCATTTATAGTAAAAGCGCTGGATGACACTACCTTCATTGTACCGCTGCAGAGATTTCGACCTAGTGTGAACAGGCGACTTCAAGTAACCATTGCTGGCCTCTGCGTGTTCTAATTCACATGCCTGATTAATTTCCACGTAAGTCTTCTAGTACTGCGAAAGCTTTTGTTGAAATAATAAATATCCGTCTATGTATATATGCTATATCAGTCTGGGTAGTGGATCCCTAACTTGCACAGAAATAGAAATATTTTGTCTTCTACATGCTAGTCGCGACTAGCTTTACTGTTTCTCGGTGTTAATGTGTAAATCGATGTTCACTGATCCTAAGCTATTTGTATTTTCAATTCTGTTGGAAGTTGTGGTTATTATTATTATTATTTGGCGACTATTTATACACTATATTCATTGCTAGATTTCTAATTAGCACCGATTGCTCATTAACTAGAACCAAATATAACAATTTTTGTAGTTATGCAGTTTTTTACTTATACTTTGATCGCTTCTGTAGTAAGTGGACGCTAAAAGCATACAGCATAATAACTTAACATAAGCGTAGGTCAGTCTCTCGCAAGGTGGGCTCTAGTAGATTCTAGTAATTTATGCTGGCAATAACTGTGCTCGTTTAGTGAGGAGGTAGGACTACTAGTTGCATTTCCCCACACTATCCTCTTGGTTACGATATTACGAATCTTGTCGCACCATAGGTGTACAGCTTCTCTATCCTCATGAGGCCTCGAGGTAAATGCCCAAACCTATATAACGGAAAGAGAATTAGCGTATCTGATGTAGATGTTAGGATTAGGCGACTGGAGGCAACTTTTACTACTGGTGCCTCAAAATCATATGCTCCAGGCAGATGGTGTCCGTCAACGTCGGTTAGACCACCGTCTGTTTAAGGTTTAACTTAATATAAACCATTTACTTCCACCAGGCGTGGTTACTTTCAGTAAACAGACAGTTTCTAACTGGTTATGTTTTCATGATGCCGATGTTTCCTGCTGAGAGTGCACGATATCACGGCTAATTGTAAAAAACCATCTGAGTAATCTCTCGACGCATTTTTTTAAACAGATACGATCGCATGTGTCCTTCGAAATGTCCGGCTTCGCAACTGGCACACCATAGCCAGGTACACAAATAGCATTGGAGTCGTAATATTTGCTCATTTGAATACTTTTGCCATCGTTTACTTAGAATGTAACTCGAAGTGGTGCATCTAATTCAACTGTATCGTAGACAAAATTTAATTTTTCCAAAATCTTTCGTAGGCAAGTTTAATTGTGGTTGCTATTGAATAGATCTGATCCTGCTTACTCGGAATGACCAATGCCTGTCGTTTGCACTGCTTCTGCATGACATCCGAATGGGAGTAACAAAACAATAGCCTTCGTGCGGCCCACTTACCGCGTAACAACAGCCAGGTTGCCTTACCAAATTCTGGAAAAACAGTTTCTATTTTGATTATGGATCTTTTAGCTTCAACCGGTGCCAGCTTCCTTTTAAAGATAAAATTTTCTGTGTTGGTCAAAAATACTTCAAAACACGAACACTTAAACGGCGTTTTCAACTCTCCTGCGTGTACTTATTTACTTTAATGTGCGCGTACTTCTTTTGTATTCTCTCGAAGTAAAGTTTTCCTATAGTTTTAAACTCAATTATGGTGAATTTTACGCCTTAATTCAAATTTTGCAACACATTTGCATTTGTATATTTTATTAATTGTATAAATGCATTTGTGAGCAACTATATTTTTTTTATTTCTTGCAATCTATGGAAGGAAAATATGAAGCCGTAATGTCAAGAAATTGCGCCATAGCATAGCGAAAATTCTACCAAAAGCGGCAAAGCAATTCGCTATTGTCAGATTAGTTATTCATTGCAAACAATTCATAATTTTGAGTAGATTCGATAATTTTTCTCCCGGTAAATTATGAGATTTCAGCTGTGTTCCATTTGGAAACTGTAGTCGCCTGAGACGGTCTTATTTTTCTGTACTCTGTGGAAGCATTCGGTTTTGCAATGTGCTATTTACATTTTGCTGCTGCTTTGTTTCTGTTTTCCGGTGAAGTTTACGGTACTGTTAACATTTTGTTGTTCATTTTCAAGTTTATCGGTTTTTTTATTGCTTTGAATAAAATTCTACTGTCAAACAGACTTGTCGGTTTATACAATTAAACGAACGTTGGTTGCGCGGGTGCTGATGATAATTAATTTTATCAAGGCTACAATCTTGACACATCCAGCTGACCCATTATGTACATACATTTGTCAGTATAAACTAAGAATTCATCCAGTAGATCGGTTTCATTCTTGCTTGGAACTCATCACGTACTGGTGGTTGGTTGGCTTCTTCAAAATATTTAGCTTCTTGTAGTGTTCTTTACATGATAATTCCTCATAGACTGCATTCAACGGAAGCCCATAATCTGTTGCCGAGAAAACGTGATGAAGCTGCAGCAAATCCATCTCTGGCATGTAACTTCTCTTTGATGCCTTCTTTTCGTCTAGGCGTCCAGATCAAACCGAAATTTGGATACAAAAATTTGTAAACCAGAGTTTGGGTGGCACTTCTGAAGGTCGAACATGCATTTTAATTGCTTACAGTGTCGTATTATTAAGATTCATCCAATATATTTGTTTCTTACACAGTAAACAATTTGTGGATTTAAGATAAACGCTATTTACAATTTTAATCAGTCACAAAACATAATAAAATACCGTGAGTTACACATACTGATGCGAATGATCAATAATATAAATTACGCCAGGTTCGCAGGCCTGACTTAAATAATTATCTCTTCACTCTCAATCAAGGTTAAATTAATCCTAAGGCATCAAATTTGCTTAGAACTGTTCAATTTCACGAAAATAATGTAGAAAATACATGTTAGTAATAACGAATAAGATAAAACTATACAGTATTTTTCAGGTTATGAACTGTACAACTTTTTAAGAGAGGACACAATCCATTTTAAATTCAAAATAATTTTACAAGAAAAGCAGACTGTTTAATAGTTCCGGTATTCTTTGTTCATTGTAGCTACTCATCATTCTCTAGACATTTTGTGTCCTCTTTTCCGAACACATCCTCAGTGTCCTCAACAATTTCACACAAACAACAGAAGACACCAATTTAATAAGGCACTGTGAGAACATGGTGAGACCTCTGATGTTGTGTACAGAAAAGAGGACAACAAAAAGTCCTGAATACCTTGACTACAGAATATCACGAACATTAAACAATGAATACGAGCGGCTAAAGGCTGTCCTTCAAAGAATAGTTAGAAACAGAAAAATTTTGCGCCAGGTGATGTTTGTCAAATGTTGCTTGATTGTCTTTTCCCATTAGAGAGTTACCACACACAGCCAAAATTCTTCTTTTGTATTTCTATCTACACGCGGGCAATCCTCTTTAAAATATGCGGTCCTTATTTCACATGACATTTGTTGTTGCTTTTGGGTCTCTTTTTTTATAGCGCTTCAATAAATATTACGCGTAGAAAACATTAACAAAAAGATTTATATCAAAATTTAACTGGAGTAAAAAGGTGCCAAGGAAATAAATTTAAAAAAATCACAAATTTAAAAAAAATAAATCAAATATGTTACGTAGTTCGCTCGGTAATATAGAATACATTGTAGGATGCCATATGATCACAGGTAACGAAAGTAATTATCAAGCATTAGCCTATTACAAGCTACTGACAAAGAAGAATTAAGCATATATTGAACTATTCGGTCAAATCACAGAATTACGCAATGAAATGCCAACAGTCTTACGTTAAGCCTATAACTTTGACCTCAGAAATAATTTGAATAAAACTTTTCGACTTTAGATAAACACCAAAAACTGTTCTAACTAATCGCACAACAGAAAACGGAAGATCGGAACGCGTCAGTACGTTCGGCTGATGTTAGCTTTCCTAATGTGCAACTTGCTTAAAAAGAGAAAGGTGTTTATCTGAAGACCGAAAGTTTCATCTAAGTTATTTTTGTCCTCGGAGATAGATTATCACTAATCCATATGCAAACATAATCCGAATTTTTAATTGAAAGGAGTGATGTAAATAAGCTAGACAAATCTATAAACAAGCGATTTCAGAATACAGCAGATACATAAATAAATAATACTTGACAAATCATACAGGTTTAAAATCTCGATTTGTTTCGAAAGTTTTGCTCATTTTCTCCATTTTTTTCTATATTTCGACACCTATGTACGGACACCTTCCCTGAGGCCTCGATACCTATCAACAGCACATATTAACTCCTAGTTTTGAACAAAGAATGCGTCCGAAAGTGGTATGAATAAAGCTGGCCTGAGACGAAAATAATATTACTCAGACCGTCAAGAAACTAAATCGTGCTTAGTCGCTGCGAGTCAAATTGAAAGGAAATTTACTGTGAAACAAATATTTTAAGAAATAGAAAAAATTGGAACAGCCTCAGTCAGAAAGGCTTCATATAGCTACTCCACATCACAGCAATTAAGAAGTGCGTACACGAAAGGTTATCGCGATAGTGGCTTTATCAGCTACAAATAGGATAAATAGGCTGGGAGAAAAATTTGCTGCCAACTCCAATGAAATCAGCAAGTTGAGTTCACTCGGTCTATACATCGACTCCAACTACATGCCCAGGTGAGCGCACAGCTACTAGAACAAAAAGTCAACAATAACTACGAGAGAGCAGCCTTAATTAACGCGTATAGATGAGGCGTTCCACACGTGGCCTTCGCTAGACGGTAGGGTTGTTGCAATGGAATTGACGGTGGTTGCTGCAGACAAAGACGGTAGCACTTTGATTGGCACTGTCCAAGTAAAGCGCTCGGTTTTAAGATCACATGGGAACTGCCAAACATTGTCAGTATCTGCATTGGATACGCCTTTCTTCAGCTCGCCCGAAGGTGATACGTCGTGGGATTCTACTTCTCCAGCGAGCTCGGATTTTGAATAGTTCACCACAGCATCAAATTCCGCGTGCAGACTACATCCGATGGTAATTCCTAAAGACGGAGGCGATGAACGCGTTGTGTCGATTTTCTGTATTAAGAAAATGACAAGCAAAGCAATATGTCACAAGGTTTTACGCGATATTTGTAATACAGAAAGATCAACTAGCACAGTATGTATTAGGTGTTGCGAACCTAGTAACAAATTAGTTCAGTTGTGACCAGAAGGATAAACCAAAGGCGGCATCCTTCTGGTCACAACTGAATTAATTTGTTACTAGGTTCGCAACACCTAATACATACTTGCATATATATTAGTTCTCCGCAACAAACAGTATTGAACTAGCACAGGTATTTGATTATACAGAGATTTTAAAATCGTTAATTTGGTCAACTACAAACTAGACTAAATTCGTAATCAAAATTTAAATCTAGAATCCCTCTAAAATTTATCTTTAAACTCGACATTTATGAAATTCATATTATCCTTGCAATGAATAAAATGAAAACCAAATTTTAACAAATACAATAAATATTACGATAGAATTCACTTCTTCATCATAAAAATGAATATATATACATTTAGGTAAAAGTATAAATTTAAAAATTCCAACGAAGACAGAGGAAGTAGAGTAAACTAGAAGATCATCAATTTACTGAGACACATTGCATCCAATGCTTTTGTTCCATATATGAACTCAGCTTCAATTTTTTAATCGGTGTGTCGCATAATGACAACTAATTGTTGCTGTCGCGTGCAATGAACTTTTTAATAACAGTTCATGTGCTGTCCCATCGGTTAGTGGGCAAATTCTGGTTCAATTAGTTCTCGTTTAAATATTCTCATCGACAAGGCGACTCCTACGCGAGAGTAGTGCTGTTATATTTTCATTATTATAATCAAGGTTGCGGTCTTGATATAGACACCTGACCCATTAATTACTTACATATGCCAGTATAAACTAAGAATTGTATAGTGCAACCTTGATTGTAATAATTGTTATCACCACCCGCGCAACCAATGTTCGTTTAATTACATTTTCATTCATTGACGCCAGTCTCCTCTCCATTGATGACCATTGTTATTTCAGATTACAATTCGAAATAAGTATGTGTATTTATTTGCAGGAACTTCGTATAATTATCGGAAGTGTGTCCATCTAAACGGACCATGTTAGATAGATCTTGAAGTCGCTAATTCACATTAACTAATAGGAATCTAAAATCTAACGAAAAAGTAAAATCCTATTGGTTATTCCAGAATTTATGTGTAACATGCACCCCATGCTATTGCCTATAGGCTTTAAATCCACACATTAATTACGCCTAATATTTAATTTATCATTTAATTAATTTTTAATGAATAAATAAGATACAATCAATCTAAATTTAAGCACCAATTCAATATGACAGACAATGTTGCAACTATAATTTATCTAAGTATCTTATTAATAAATAATTTAAATAAATAAAATATAAACAATCCATATGTTGTGTCATGATTGAATAAGACCATCAGTGCTAAGCCTAGCTAACGAATAATAATTTACTTACAAAATAAAATTGATTTCCTCTTAGAACATCTATATATTTAGGCCACCCACATACATGAAAAACCAAATATTCAATCACGTATTAGGCAAACCATACATGTTCAGCATGTAAATACAGAAATAAAAGAATAGCTCAACTTTTAATAATCCAATAAATATTCTTTCGCTTTAAAAATATTTCCTTCAAGAAAAATTATATATATATATATAGATTGTTTATATTTTATTTATTATTTAAACAATGGTAGAAAGGTCAACTGGCATAAGAATTTAATTATAAAGAGATTTTAAAATCGTTATTTTGGTCAACTACAAACTAGACCAAAATCGTAATTAACATTTGAAACTATAATCCCTCCAAAATTTATCTTTAAACCGGACATTTGTATATATATGGAGCGCTAGTTCTGTCTAAGTCCTCATAGCAACCAGTTAAACTCGAATGTCAGTGTGCTGCTTTATTCAGCGTAAATACAAAACATTCGCAATTACTTAAATAGACGTAAATTGTGTTAAATCTGCTTGATAAATAAATTTACAAAACCACAACAAAGTGAAAACAGAACGGAATTAAAATGAAAAAGCTGGTTAACGCTTACTTCACTTGCGTTAGTTAGGAGAGCAGCGAAAAGTGGCGAAGCTAGCGAAGGAAGTGTCAATGAGAACGGAAGAAGGCGTTGTGTTAGACAAGAGTCCAGCTCGACTTCAGCTATTACAGTTGAGCATTGATCGCCTGACAGGGGAACAAAAATTAGTCAGTCTTTAGGAAAAGCATTCTGGTCACAACGATTAACAATTAACAGAAATAATCACAAATGAATATATAGTCAATGCCATTAAACAATAATTGATAGCGCGGGTGGTGGTAACAATTCTTTAAATCAAGAATGCGAGCTTGAAGGAAACACCAATCCTGTTGTATTCAACCAGTCGTCGAACAACATAACAAAACTACCGCCAGTTGCGACGCACTGACGCGTTTCGATCTTCCATGATCATCATCAGAGTACGACGGCAAACTGAATATCGAGGATCAAACCGCATTGAATATATATGGAAAGCAAAATTAGATATGCGGCTCTCACCTCTAGTAGCCTTGCATAAATTTTACTAGACTGGAAATGTCGGTTGCACAATTTCAATGAAAGTGCAATTATGATGGCAATAAAGTCAGACCAGCTACATAGAGCTAATAATACCGCTCAAAACGTGTCAGTCAAAAGCTAGACGAAATTTTGATGTGGAGACCAAGACCGAGATAAACGACGCCTTGATGCAAGTTTGAAAATGATTTCTGGTGACACAAAGCCAGTCGACTTCGCCAATATTTTCAGACAGTTTAATTTTGTTGCTGCTGCCTTAGGCAAATTGTACGAATCACTAAGGAATCGTTAATCGGCTTCACTAAGCACTAAGTCAATAGTGATTAAGTCAAGAATATTGTCTGTCCTTCTTTATGCTGAGAAGACTTGTCAGACGGCTTACTATAGCTGTCAGCACCTAGAGAGTTTCGTAAATCTATGCGTGTGTTCGGTTTGGTTTAGACTTCCGCCAGCTACGCGTAACGAGACAGCACTCAGAAGCAAAATTTACGAGTGAACCAGCTCTGTTCGGCCGCTCTTCAATCTTCCACCATTATCGAGCCATGTAATTGTGTATAAGGTTTTTGCGTACCTAGCAACAAATTAGTTCAATTGTGACCAGAAGGATAGAACAAATTGGGAATGAACGGAAGGTGCAATTTCATGTGCACATTCGTTTCGTGCTTACTGGCGACGCATCAATGGAAGCCGGCAATACACCAAAAACCTACTAGACATTTTGTCAGCAAATGTTTTGGACGGTAGGATGGTATAATCGCCTATACGTAGGGGTGTACAAGCAGTAGTAGAGTTAACTTTACATAAAGTCTTCGGCACCTCCACTTCGAAGCCAGCCCACTATAAATAATGCACCATACCCGTAAATAGTACCAATAGATTGGCTTTCAGACGGGCTAAATTTCACTAAAATTAAGAACAACACCCGCTACTCCAGCAAAGCTTGATAGTCTGGCCTCGATCGACATCATTCGGTACATTTTCGTGGCCATCACGACAAGAATGAATATAGGCCTATTAAAATTTCCAAATATTCTCCCTACTTCAGGGGATTTTCATAAGCAATGTAAGGCGTGAGCTAGAATGAAATAACGCTTACTTGAATTCAAAGCATTGCTGGAGGCAGACTTAGCACTAATACTTTCCACATTACCAATGCCGAGACAATTTGCCGCATCCATTGACAACATGTTGAAAACTGGGCCGTATTTGACTGCTGTGGTAGTGCTACTGACAGCACCGTGTGTTTTCCGTCTAACATTTGAGTCATTTGCATCACGCGTCAATAAACCGACAAAGCTGTTGGATATGTCGGCGTCCTTTTCATTTAAAGGCAACTGTCGGCCAGAATTCACTGTTTGTCCTAGGCTAGTAGCTGTTTTACTATCTGCAAAAATAAACAAAACACCAGGAAAAACAGAATAAGATAAACTATTTAAGCGCATTAGAGACGAGCTAATCAATAGAAAAAATTGCAAAGCGAGGTAAAAAAGAAAAATGCAGGCCACGAGCTAAGCGCGGTGGAGCAACGGATCCAATACTATCAAATATGGCTGCAGCCGACTGTAGTTAATTCTGCCAAATCCGAATCAATCCACCATGTTTCTTACGCCTATCTGGCGCTGGCTGAGATAATAATGCTCCCCACCAGGAAATCGAATTAAAAGCATATGTGAAACGTGATCGAGCCAGCATAGTTGATGGCGCATTGTGTGCTTATCCAACGAGGAGCATTTGTTGACCGCTCCAAACACACGTCTACGTCTATGTCAGCGTTCGTCATTCGTTGCTGGTAATCTACAGATTTCTTTTTGAAATTTGATTGCGGAGTGCCAGCTTCATATTTTCCAATGCCGCGTTTTGCGTACGCGAGTTTTCGCTTTGCACCGACAGTTTCACAAAGATCCGATTGAGCACAATTTACATTTCCTTTTTGTCTTCGATCGGGCTGGGTGCGTATTCGTCCCCTTCTTCCGAAGGCTTCAACATGGTTCATACTAACCAATGGAAATGCGATTCTATCACATCTTTGTTGAAGCCTTCGGAAGAAAGGGACAAATACAAACCCAGCCCCATCGAAGACAAAAAAGGAAATGGAAATCGTGATCAAACGGATCTTTGTGAACCTATTAATGCAAAACTACAACTCGCGTACGCAAAACGCGGCATTGGAAAATCCACAGATTCTATTTTTTTCAAACAACGGTAGTCAAAGGACTGTAAGCGTCCAAAGTCCTTGATTCTAAAGGACCAAGTTTCACTCTCGTACAACAAAACTGCACGTGTAGATGTACTGTACACAGGACCTTTAAGATAGAGTGATATACTAGTGTTTTTCCATAAATCACGAAGGTTGGAGTAAATCAATGTAGCTTGCGCGATTCTCATATTGACCTTGTAATTGATAGAGCTCGCAAGATATGTAAATCTATCAACTAAGTCCAGATTCTTACCTTGAAGCTGCAGAATTTGAGTGATGGGTGAAGATTTCGTTACCTGGATGACTAAGTAGTGCCTGGCGGTCGTCAGGCCGCACAATCTTTTGGCTATGGACGTCAGTACGTGCGACTGACGGTATCACTGCTATCTGAAGTATGAAAACTTCATTTGAAGAATTAATTTGTTTTGTATTTCATTCGGCAAGTAACCGCCTTGTTCTTGATTAAGTCCTTGCGGCCATTGACACTTTTGCTAATTCTATTACCAAATTGTTTAACTTTGACTGATTTTGCATTTAAAAGTGTTGTTTTCTATACAAACGAAGATTAACAATTTCTGTTTGTTAAAATTCTCTCATTTCCTCCATTATGAACGCTTTTTCATCACAATCTCGCCGGATCTCTAGATTTAAAATACAATATTGCGCATAGCACCACTTCATATTCTGATCAGTATTAAGCGAATCATACTTCTGATTTCTGTTCCTATTACACTTAGACGGATCATGCATTGAAAGTAGCATCGCCTCGATACCGGCTTGCCTCCAGAAAAAACTGTTCTCGGGCGTATTTCTGGTAGTGCCAAATCTAGGTTGTTCGGCGCTCACTGGTTTCTGCTATTCTTAATGCACTTATTTGCTATGGATAGATTCCTCTTTTAACTTTTTTTGTACTATTAAATAGAAATAATTTATCCTTTGGATTCTTCAGAGTTAACACTCCTCCGTGGATAAATCGTGATCAGGCGTTGAAAGAGCCAATCTGCTGAAGACTTAATACGAAATACTTAATACATCGAGACGCTTCGGTTTCTTTTATATGATGGGAAATTCAATTTTCATAATGTTTAATGAAGTTTGTAAAATTACGGATTCGACAAACAACGAGTGCCCACCGTAGTTAGTTAAATGGGTAAGCGCCAATCACAATATGTCTAACCCGTCCTAAAACATAGTAAAACAACAACCAATCACACGTACCAACGCGTTCCAAACCTCCATGGTCATCTACAGAACACAGCGGAAGCTAACTAATGAGGATAAAACCACACTGTTTATCAACCGTATGAAAAACCAGATATGCGGCCGACATGAATGTCAGCTGCTTAATTTCGTGCCGCCACGAACATAGCTTTTCTGCACCTTCCGTAGCAAATATACAAGCTATACAATTAAACAATGGTTTATCGCGCGTGTGGTGATAACAATTCTTTAAATGGAGTTTCAGAACTTGAGATAAACAACAATCTCATTGTGTCTAACTCGTCGCACAATAGTGAAAAAATACCGCATCACACACACACACACACAAACGTATTTTTAATACTCGTGGTGGTCAACAGAACACGACTGCAAACTAACAAATGACGATCAACTCGTAATGCATGCAAAAGAAGTAGAAAGTAATATATGCGGTTCTCAACCATAGTAGTCATGTAAACATATTACTTGACGGGAAATGTAGACTGCAAAATTCATATTCAGTCGCAAACATAACAGTTTCCAGCATCCGTCACACGTATGTAAATTATACAATTATACAATCAATGATTGCGCACAGGTTCAACTGGAGTTACTTTATTTACTAAAATCAAGTTTGCGATCTTGATATAAACACCTGTCCCATTATGTGCATACATTTGTCAGTATAAATTAGGCATTGTATAATATAGAAAGGGCATTTCATCCGGAAGACCGGTTTCCTACTTATAGAGAACATTTCACGTACATATTTATAAAGCAAATTTGGAAATTCCAAATAAGGACGAAGCCAGTCTTCTGGATAAATTGCCTTTTCAACACTATACAACGCTTAGTCTATACTTACAGATGTATGCACATAATAAGAGACATGTTCATATCAAGATCGCAAACTTGATTTCAAATATAGTGTACTTTTGACAAAGGCAGAGTACTTTGTAGACCTAAGGCGGTATGGTGCATTAACTTGCCATTCAATCTTAACTCGTTTAAACTGTTCACAATGTCGACGCCAATCTCAGCCTGTGCATCGCCCCTTCGAAGAACACCAGCGAATCCAATGCTGCTACAATCGCTACCAAAACTGGCAGTACTACCAGCATCACTGCATCTGATCGCATTGAGTCTGGCGTCTTGTCCATTAACTTTTCCGTTCAAATCGGCAGTTAAGTGGGCTTGTCTAGCATTGGCATTCATGTGATTGGTAGCCAAATCGACACATTGACTCATTTTTGTAGAAAAGGCTTCGCTCGGCGGAATCGACGTAAGTTGTTCATCGCAGCGCAGAGTCAGTCGACACCGTAGGCACGGAAGATTGGCATCGGCAAAATCAAAGAATCCGTGCAACGAATCACCGAGACGTACAGCTGCTCGGATAAGGCAACACCGCGCCAGCAAGCTACGACTGCCGTCGGCTTTGGTTCGCGAAATCACGTAATTGCCTAACAGGTGCACAAGAGCAAAAATGAAGGCTTTAGTACATCACCAATCGACAGCACAAGAGAAAAAAATCATTAGTACTTCTAAAATCTATAAATATTCAAAACAAAGATTACTATTATTTAAGGCCATTCAAATTAGCCACAACACTTTACTAGAAGTCAATTCAATTATGCCGGTGAGTTCGAATTTTTACAATGAGCTTTCAGATAGAAAAGCTTTTAACGATTCTCTTTTTGCTGAAATATAGTACAGGTAGTGCAGATGCCACTAACAGATGAATATGTGTGTCATTTTTCAACCTGAGAGCAGTTCTGAACCCAACTGAGAGGAGTCGGAGAGCAGAGCACCAGTTTTTTTGCTCATTGTGAGAAATCGAAATTAAGATGTGTATGCCCAAACATAGCAGTCACAGAACAAGTATGACTTTCCATGAACAACAGCTTCAGAATGCACTTTTTTACATTTTATTCACCAATGTTGCGACAGTTCGCTTAGCGGTATTCCATAAATAAATCTAATATTTGCACGAAAGTAAGGACTATATTTTTATCAATGTAGCCTAATAGCTGAAAGGAATTTTCACTCTCTTAACAGCCTAGCTTACAATTACTAGTACATACCTCATTTACTAAATTATGCAATCTTATATTATATATATATATATATATATATATATATATATATATATATTGTTGCCACCATATAATCAAATGCAAACCCAGGATGTATATAAATATATAAAGTCTAATGGTAGGTTACATATATATATATATATATATATATATATATATAAAAGTCTCAAGGTAGGATTTCTATATATATGTATATATATATATATATAGTCTCAAGGTAGGATTTCTATATATATATATATATATATTTAATTTGACACTGACCATATATATAAAATCCACTTTCACCGGGCAATACATTCACTACAACAGCAGTGTGCCAAAATCCCACAAAAGAAAGTTAGTTAGCAACCTAGCAAACAGAATCAGGAAGATCTGCTCTGAACACAAGATCAAGGAAGAATTGGGCTACTTCACGAAGATTTCGCTAATGAATAACTACCCAGAGCCAAAAGCCAACAATGCCAACAGATGGTTAAATCTCAAGCTATCAATACAATAATGACCAGATCTCAGATATCACTTTGCAATACAGCGAGAATGACCTTTACATGCAAACAGGCACACACATCTACACAAACGCATACACAATTATCAATCATTCAAAACAAGAAATATAAGTAAAACCGAGTCAGATTTGTTGCCACCCACATAATCAAATGAAAACCCGGAATGTATATAAATGAAAGATTGTAGAGCGAAATTCAGTAATCTCGAAATAAATTACCTTTATCCACTTTGTTATTAATGTTCTTTTTCTTCATAATTAGAAATATATATATATATATATATATATATATATATATATATATATATACATGAAGTCTAAGGGTGGGATTTTGATTGTGTATATTTGGCCAGTATAAACTAAACATAACATTAGATAAAAAAGGAGATGCATTCAGTGGTCTGGTGCCCACTCAGTCACACAACTGGAGACCAATGAAAGTCGTCATTAAAGAAATACATATACAGTGTTAAGTATTCACGAAATAAATCAACCTATTTATCTAAAATAACATTGCAATTATTAAATAATTTTCATAAAAATAAGTTTTTATAAGCAATAACTATAATAACAAAAATATCCAAAATATAAATAAAAATAATTAATATAATACCATGCTAAAAATAAAAAAAATAGCAACAACAACGATACTAATAATAATGCTGAGGAAAAAATAATAAACGGCTAATAACACTATTACAACTACTTTTAAATAATAATAATAATAATAAAGGATAATACTAATAACAATAATAACTTCCAAATAAACGGAATGCAATGGCGAACAGCATTAGGCAGTTCATATTAATCATATGCTTGGTATGTACACTGAGACATTGAAGAAGCTAGCTCTGCAAACATCGCTGATTCGTGACGTTGGCGTTCAATGGAACCTCTTTGAACCGACGCGTCACCACCTTTATTTGGAATTGCAGAGGTCACCTCATCGGCTGAAAAGCCGTCAGCACTTTCGTTCGCCGCCTTAAACTCAATTGCGTCAATACACGGTTGCTCGACAGTCAAGCCATTCTAGTTCAATGAATGCAAAAATAAGAATCAACAAACGATATATTAATTATAGTTGAACTTTAGTCAAAATTCGCACAAATCCCGTCTTCAGCGAGACTAATCAATAAAGTGAATAAAACCAGTTTCATCTATGAAGCGCCAGAATATCAAGAGGCCTGATTTGTTCAAGTGAACACAAGTAAACTTTTACAACCTTACGGATAAAATCCAGCAACGTTTCACATACAGTTAATTTCAGTATACAACGTAAGACTGAATTAAATTGAATCTGTGTGGACATTCTGGACAGAATAGGAAGAAAGAATTACACGAAAATTATTAGCGTAATGATATCAGTTTGTGAGACATCGGAACACGTCTACCAGTTCATGTCAAGGTTTATATTCAATGAGTTTGGTGATATCACACCCATTAAATTACACGCCAAAGGGGTGGCCTGTCGTCCAAGGCGCCGGGATAGATAACAATATCTTTTTTGCAAGCCACGTGTTCAATGGAGATTTGAACAGCCATAGGGTACCAAACAACTCATCGTCTGGATGAAAGCATCAACAAAAGCCTCCAGCTGTTTTGAGACAATCACATAGGCTTTCGGCGTCGTCTAGAAACATAGCCTTTGCGCCATCATCAAAAGTGACTAAAGATCTGCGCAGACAGTTGTTATTGTATGGAAATTCAAAATGAAACTCATTAAGATAACTTAACGTGTTCCAGAATACGCTAAGGCAGTCTGTTTCATTGACGCTTTTCATTTTGTGTGCAAGCTGTCCTTAAATAACAAAAATTAAAATAAACTGGTCTTCAGCCACGAGCTCATTCCACAGAGCCATATTACTTAGGCATGCCTCGAAAAAAATTTAAGTGAAATGTAACGATTAAAGATGTTGCAACTAACAGCGTCCGTTATGCATAATTATTTTTAGTTTCTTGCTTTTAAAAACATTTGGAAATCCGCCGGAACAGCCCTACGTGTGCATTAAATAAGGCCGTTAATGTGGCCTTCAAATATGACAATGCATAGGGAACGCGCTAAATTTGGTATATCAAACTGATCAGCCTCTTGCGACACACTGATGCGCACGGTGTTACGGGAAGCTAGGGTTCGGTGTGCCATCATTACTGCATCTTGCACAGCGACAACGATTGTGTTGCCTGAACCAGTGTCTGGAAAGGTCGTCCACACGTCTCGCGTATTGGTTAGCAGATGCAACTTCGGTGCGCGTCTGTAACCGGAAAAATGGGTAGAGCAGTGATCTCCTGGCTGAACATTACACTTAGCGACGCAGATAACTTGATCAGAAAGCATACAAATGCAAAGTCTGCGGCAGAGTAGCAACCGACAAGGTGAATTCCGTTCAAATGGCATAGCCTTTGCTGGAATTCATCATCATCGTCATCCCGCACAGAAATACGAAAACCATTTTAACTAATGTTTCACTACCATATAACTATAAGAAAATATTAACAAAGAAAAGTATTTTCAAAAAAAGAGTGAAAACAATGACAAAAAGTAATAGTTTCGGCACACAAATTATTAAAGGAGAGAGATTTATGAGAGTGAGAATCTAGTTACTATGAGTTCATTTACCTAGATAAGTCACAGAAGTGAGGCAAGCTAGACCTCTACGCAGCACCATTATGACCAATTCAGATTTGAGGCAAGGTAACATTGACAATGCAGCTACCTTGCGCTTTTCACCGCATCGCGTCATAACTAAATCCAAACCTCGCAGCCAACTCTGCCCAAATAACAAACAAAAGTCACGAATGCGGTAGAAATTCGCAACAAGACAGCCACTGAGCAAGCTTTGACACCATATCGCGCAAGGTTACCAACCAAGAATTATGATGCGCAAGTGGGCCCCATCCAAACAGACGAGTGGGTCTCATAATACCCGATATGGATTTAGTTGCCTTTAACTGTTTCTGTCATGCCAAAATCTGTCCACCTTGTTTCTTACGCCAGTGTGATGAAAGCATAATGCTATACTGGAAAATTGATCTGACGACGTACGAAAAACGTGTACAAGCCAACGCAGCTTACGAGCCTTATTTGGTTTTCTAACGAGAGGCAATTGTTGGCCGATCCAAAAATACATCTACGTATGTCAGTGTTGGTTATTCGTTGCTGGAAACCTACACGCGCTCTGTTTTTCATACAACGGTTTTCGAATACCTGTAAGCGTCTAAAAGCATAAATTTTAAGGGGTCAAGTCTCATTAGCGTACCATAAAACTACGCATTTAGATGCAGTGTAAACACGATTTTTAAGACAGAGTGCAAAATTCGTGTTTCTCCATAGGTGGCTAAGGCTGGAGAAGAATACTTCATCAAGTGTGACTGATGGTAGTTTCACGACTGTTAGACTGGTTAACTACAATGGGATGGGTGTTTATTTCAAGCTCGCAAACTTTATTAAAAAAAGTGTAATCACCATCTGCGCAATCAATGATTGGTTAATTGATTATGTAGTCTGATTTTAAGTGTAACTTCTATGTGTGTTTCTGTGCGCGTGTAGATCATTCTTATGCTATGTCAGATTGATGTTTGACGTCTGGATGTTCTTGTACTGATTGATTGAGTTTTGACAATGTTTTCGCTTTGTTGGCTGTTTCGTGAAACAATGTTCACCCCCCACCCCCCTCGTATGATTTCTTCCATTTCATTTTGCTTCTTTGTTAACAGCGCAGGGTGTTCGGATTGCAGTGTTGATCGCTAAGATTGTTATGCAAATTCTGTCACTGTTAATGATGGTATTAATTCCGTTTGTGCAGCTGTTTTTCTTTATTTTGTTGCCAATCCGATCGGATTTTCGTTGAAGCTGGTCTAATGAGTGTTCGTGCTTGCATGAATGCTAGTAAATTGTTCTTGGGCCGTGTGGTTCGTAGCTAAATACAAAAATTAACATCGCATTTAGCACACAAGCAATCATGCGGTTGGATGTCAAGAGGCAGTTGTCAATTCTCTCCAAATAGTTTATAGTCTACTAATTTTCATGTAAGTGCGGTAGCTTCATATTTGACGTACGAGAAAGTAACTGATAAAAAGAATACTTCAACATTTAGTGCGGAAATTGATTTAAAAAGGCCTGAAATTCTCAGAAAAATCCGATATCTCCTCACCAAGACAATTTGATGAATTTCTCAGTGCTACACAAAGCAACTTCCGAAATCTACACACACACACACACATATATATATATATATATATATATATATATATATCAGAAAAAAGAAGCGTAATCCATGGGTTATTTCTACCAGTATCTACAGCCATTATTCTGGATTCGTTAATATTTTCGTTCATCCAATCCCAACTGTACAATTAAGGGGTGTCGTATTTTGCGAAACTTGCTCATTTCGAAGGCCTGCTTGCTGTTTTTTCCAGTCCAATTTGATTTCGTTCTGCATTACGTTCTGCACGTTTAAACAGAGGTTACGCTTATTAATTGTAATAGCCTCGCCAGCCAGAAGCATTTTTTCCACATTTGCCTTGCCCAGAAATGAAAAATTATTACTACGAGCAGCATGATCTGTGAGTAGTACATGTTTAAAAATTGCTGATTTTTGTGCAGGAGATGCACTACTATTTAATAATATTTGAGGAAGATGCTGATTTATTCTAGTTTCGAGTCTCTATTGTGATCTGCCGATATACTGAGCGTTGCAGGTATATTGGAATTTGTAATGATGTTGACATCGGAGAGAGGCCATCTTTTTCATTAGTTCGCATAAGTTTAGTTGTGTTGAACACCTGTATTGATGAAAACTAAGATTTAGTCGCTCGAATTATTTTTCCTTTGAAAAACTCAGCTGGAAAATCACCTCCAAAGGAAACGCTTAGCGTTAATCTGTGAGGTATTTTGTTTTTCTCCAAATTGGTCTCGATTTTATTGCGTTGCCTCAAATTATATTCGATAAACCAGTCGGGATAGCCATTATTTCTCAACATTTCGCGAAGCAGGTTTAGCTCTAATTCAATGTTCTTCAGTGAACAAATCCTGCGTATTCGTGTGCCCAGATTGATTATGAGGTTCATTTTGTACGCCCTTGGTACACTACTGGAATAATGGATATACTGCCCAGTCAAGCTTGATTTCTTATATATAAATAATATATATATATATATATATATATATATATATATATATAACAAACATCAGGCCTAAAAATTTAAAAGTTTCAACAACATAATACTTTCATCAACTTTCCACAAATTAATTAACTCACCAACAATTTACTAGCAGCTAGGGAAGCCCGACAACCTATCAGACCAGCCTCAACAAGCATTCATTCGGATTGGCAACAAAATGAAGAAAAAAGCTTCGCATACAGCATCACCACTCTCGTTATAAGCTACAGAAATAACACAACAAAGTAAACAATCAATACTGCAATTCACAGAAATGAAACTGAAAAAGTGAAATGCAAGACAATAAACTGGGGACAACATTCGTACACGAACAAGCAACAAAGCCAACACTTGGTCATAGCTCAATCCATCAGTGCAAGAATAACCAGATCCAAAACATCACTCTGTAATAAAATGAGAATGGCGTCTACACGCACACAGGAACACGCCTAGAAGAAAAGCTGAAAATCAGACGTACATGTATCCAGGTTGGATAGTGATGACACATCAACGAGTGTACGAGTAAAAGTTTTCGGTTTGTAGTAAGCTCAAGTTGTTATTAATGCCTCTTGGCAATTAGCTGGCGTTGGCCTATGGCAGACAGAGCGAATTCACTTGATCACATGATTATACATGTGGTTGTAGCCATAACAGAGGTATTTTTCTCTAGACCATATCGGATCGACACTTCCTAAGCAAGCGTAATGGCTAGTTCGTGCTTGTCTCCTTTTCCCGTTAACAGAGCAGTATTAATAGCGCAAATGATATCAGTCAATCAGCCACCACCAACATCACCAGTGGTGTTCTACTTCTCCAAGCGAAGCAGACTCAACACCAAAGTTCAGCAATGTACAATCAAGAAAGACCGCCAGTAATGTGGAAGAAACTCGATTAGTTAACAAAACGAAACATTTTGGCCAAAACGCCACAACATTCTGCGCGTCGAGTCAAGAGCGGCCGAGGAGTAAACAAAACTAATCTGGGTGGGTCACTGGAACCGGTGGTCTAACTCAAATGTGCAACGAGTACATTAATTTACGCAACGCATCACATTATCGATTGAATTATTGCCTGAATCGGCCTAGTACGCACTCAACGATTTTCAAAAGTTATTCAGTTCTGTACTAGGAAAGCTGATACCACGATATCTGCCCTCTGTGTTTGAAGCTATTTATAATCGGCCTTGCGTTGCAAATCCACTTTTTCCGACACATCAAAAGAGGCATTACAATGCTTCTCCAAACTCATCAAACGCAGAATGAACAATTTATTTCTGCAAATACCTTCGAATTTTGCCTAATTTTGAGTAACTATGTGTTATCAATGATGATGTGTTCGGAAGAGATTAGTTGAAACGTCAGGCCATTTAATACTAGCTTCAACGACACAAAACGTCGTTCAAACGACACCATGATAGTTGGTCGGATTATTATTATTATCACAATAGCCTTCCTTTATTTATTTGCGACGCAATTAACCCACCAGATTGCAGCACTGAGTTCGTGCACATACGTCAGTACTTTTTCTACGAAAGAGAAACATTTTGGAAGGAGGCCATCGACTCCAGTGATTTTGCGATCACTGGCGAGATTGAAAATATCTGCCTCTCCAATAAAGGCAGGCGCCTCGATATCCACGTTGTAGCACGAGAGACGGGTCGCTTCAACGCCAACAGACGATTTCAACATTCGGTGTATTTGAGCGGTCTCGAAAGATCTCGTCGAGCTGCACTTCATAAATTTGAAGTATTCGTCATACATTAACAAATGAGCCCATCTAATATTTCAGAACTGAGTATTCAATTTTTTTATTCTTAAACGCTGTACCCACCCGTAAGCATTATCATGACAGCGGCGATCTGCATTAATCGAACTTTAATAGCAGACTCCTTGCGAAACTACCAGAACAGTTTGCAATCTCCTGCTTGTTTCGCAGCAATTCCCGCTTTCTAAAGACCTTGGGCGCCTTTAGGAGGTAAAGAAAAAATCTTAAATTTTTATGGTCGAGAGACAAAAATAGAATCACACAAGATTGGTTTTTATAGATTTCAAAATGTTATTTGGTACGCTATCGACTATAATTACAAAGCATACGACAGAAACATAGGCGTATTTTAAAATTTAAAGCCAATTGTATTCAGTATTCAAAGCTCGGAAAATAATCCACTGTGTAGAGCCGAATTTTGATTGTATTTTGGCGGCCACAAGATTATGAAAAAGCCATTTTAGCCACTCAAGTGGCCTGGACAAGAAACTACCATTTTTTTCTTACAAGAATGTGGTTGGTCTGTAAACGATGAAAGGTCGCCGTCTCATATTCATGATTTATGTTGTTGCGTCTTTTTGCAATGTCGTTTGCCACAACTATTTTCTGCGATGGATCATCTTCCACCAACTCTGTTTCCAGCGTAATCTCGACTTCACATAGCGAAGTCTTCGCGAATTAAACGGGTCTCCGAACACATTAAAAGGCCGAATTCGATAGGTTTAAAAATAAAGCATCCTTTTTAGCCAAATTATCGATATTATGGCCATACAAATTTAAGTCTCTCAGAACAAGATTGTCCAAGCAGAACCTACCATGGGCCAAAGAAGAGTGTATAGCTCTACAATTAAGGTAGAACTTTGCTGCAGCAGTGAATAGTTTAAAGCCATACAATAAATTGTTGGATCACACTCACATGTAAACGAGAGAAAATATTATTTTCCGGTGCGCGAAGCAATGCGCGTGTCGAGCTATTTCAGTTCACCATCCGTAAAACCGCCTAGTTCACAAAGCAAGTGCTGACGTTCGAACAGTCAATGGATAACCTATCTGTGAGTGTTTAGTGGTACATAAAGACTGGAAAATAAGTCTGACAGGAAATGTTTCGTGGCCATTGAGCACTCAGATATGTCGCTAGTTTAAAAGCCTCGTGGTTCGTGAGAGCGCCGTGCAGCATGGACTAGTAACCGGTATCAAAAATATTCTTATCCGGTTATGCGGCTCCAGTCCTTATCCAGAATTTACTCGCTTGCCTGATGAACAAGATTCGAAATTGACCCTCTTAAACAGAGCACCAGCCAACGCGATCGACGTTCCAGCCATCCTTCTGAGTAGCCTGTGGAACACAACCTAGACTAGGCGTTTCCAGATAGTGCCCAAGCAAAAATAATCCGTGTTTATTAAATAGACGCGTCGTCGAAGAGACACTGAAGAGAAGCAGGATACAATTGTTCTGATCTCCTTCTGAACGATGCAGTTAACCTTTACCCAAACGAAACAGGAAACTCATCTGGTTATTTATATAATTAAACGAACATTGGTTACGCGGGCGGTGATAACTTTTACTATAATCAAGGTTGCGAGCTCTATATAAACACCTGCCCCATTAATTACATACATTTTATCAGTATAAACTAAGCATTGCATAGTCAAGATAAGGAAATTCATCCGGTAGACTGGTTTCGTTCTTATGGGGAACTCATCACGAACTGTCAAAATGTAAGTAAGTAATGGGTCAGGTGTTTAAATCAAGTTCGCAACCTTGGTTAAGGTAAATTCATCTACTCACAAAGATTTCCACGCGGAAAAAAAACTATATTCTGTAGTCGCGCATGTTTCAGCCGCAAAAAGGATCGCCGAATATATAGTTCAATAATTAAAACTAAGGCGTGATTATAAGCCAAGTGCAAGATATGGTAAGCATTAGTGCTTCATCTTGTACACTTCATCAAATCCACGATTGGCAGACACCGTTTGTAGAATAGCACTCTTAGTTCTACAATAAATTATATAATTCTAATTTATGGGTGCACGACGAGTTTCTTTATAGATGGATTCTGACCTGTCCCATCAGTCTTGTACGCTTCATCAAATCCACGATTGACCGACAAGGCTTGGAGATTTACACTCGTAGTTCTACAATGCATTGAAAAATCCTCATTTTTGAGTGCACGACGCGTATCTCTTTGATAGATGGGTCGACGTTGAGTTCCTTTAGTCTGAAGACGTCAACACGTCATGTAATAGACACTCAAAAAAATGGTGGAGTTTGAATTATTGCCAACTGACCCACGACGTTTCTGAGCGTCGTTCCTCGCTTCATTACCTGGCTTTCAATGCACAAGTGGTATTCACGTTCGAGACAGATTTATTTATATCTATTTAATACTCACAAACGGTTAGAGTATGACCAACAATATCTACTCACCTACACCGACATAGACAGACGCGAATTTACACTTATACACTCAACCGAACATAAAACCTCAAAACAGAGCGAATTCATCTGTTCTCAAAGATTTCCACGCGACAGAAGCTATATTCTGCAGTTTGTGGTCGCGCATGTCACAACAGTATAAAAAATGCCTAACATATACTTCAATAATCAAGACAGGCGTGGTTCTAAGCGAAGTGCAAGACATGACAAGCATTACTGCTTTATTTTGTACACGGTTAGGATATCAATAACTACTCACCCACACGCACATAGGTAGAACTTAGCTTAACTGAACAGAAAACCTCAAATTAACTTGCATACATATTGGTTACAAAATAAAGCACCAAATCAAGCACCACCAAACACTAAAAAGAAAGACCACTAACATTAGACTTCCTATTACCAATCATATTGGCAACATCACTCAGGTGATTATTGGAAGATATTTCATGCCGATTAATCGCAGTTGCACTAACAACTGATGTCAAACCTCTGCAATCCGTCTTTCGGCCAGAATTTTGTTTCTCCTCTTCTAATTTGTTTTCCTTGTTTGCACAATGAGAGAGACATCTGCGGCTAATAGAGTCCTTCGGTAACCAAATGTGATGGTTTGAAAATGCACTAACAAACCAATCATGAATAGGCGCACTGCACCAATCTTCAACTAGTGGTGATGGACAGTCATCTGAGGCGACCAAAAAATGCGGAGTCATCGGAACTTCATTCCAAACTGCGCTTGCAAGTGCTTGCCGATTGGACTCTGAGACACACGGGGATAGGCAAACTGGCTGATGAAGGCACAAAAAAAGCCGAGAAGAACAACGTCAATAACATAATACGTAAAACGATTGCACATAAATACAAAGCCTTTTCCAATTAATTTTGTTACTGGTAAAGTTGATACAACATCAAGCTATGGATTTTCTATCGATGCAAAACGTCTATTAGCCTTGACTGGAGCAATATTGAGTTGTACGCATGTCTTTAAGCAACTTTTAAAATAAAATAAACGGTAAAGACAAATTCAACTACGTATATAAATACGTCAATTAATATGCAAATAAGTATCTATAAAAATGACACATGAATAATACGTATATATATAAGATATATATATATCAATAATAATATATAAATATATATATATATATATATATATATATATATATATATATATATATAATATATATATATATATTTCTAATTTGGAATAAAAAACACATTAATAAATAAAAAGTGGATAATGGCCAGTTATATAGATAAAACTAATCTTTACTCTACAATCTTGCATTTATATACATCCTGGGTTTTCATTTGATTATGTGGGTGGCAACAAATCTGACTCGGTTTTACTTCTATTTCTTGTTTTGACTGATATTCTAATCGACTGGCCACGCATAACAAAAGTACAACAAAAATTTACCAGCTTCCTGGCCAGACCGAACACGCCGTCGACTCAACAAAGATTCGATTGGATTGGCAACAAACTGAAGAGAAAAAACATCTGCACATACGATGACAGAAATTTCGAAACAATATGAGCATTCAACACTGCAATCCGCACCTGCGCTGTTACCAAGTGGAGAAAACAAAATTGCGCAATAAGGTGAAACGAAAGACAACACTCAGAAAAAACCACATTCGTACACGTAACAGCGAAAAATGTGAACAGATGCTTAACTGTCAAGTCATCAATACAATAATGACCAGATCTCAGTCATCACTTTGCAATACAGCGAGAATGACCTTTACATACAAACAGGCACACACAGACACAAACGCATACACACTTACAAATCAGCCAAAACACGAAATGGAAGTAAAACCGAGTCAGATTTGTTACCACTAGCATAATCAATTGAAAACCCAGAATGTATATAAATGTATGATTGTATAGCGATGATTAGTATTCACGAAATAAATGGTCTTTATCCATTGTTATTAATGTTTTTCTTCCTAATAAGAAATATACTGTATATTATTCAAAGACAATGAATATATATATATATGAGGCAAAGAAAACACATTTAATAACAAAGGGGTTATTATGTTGTTCGACGACTGGTTATATACAATGGGATTGGTGTTTACTTCAAGCTATCAAACTTGATTTCAAGAATTTTTCTAATCTAGTGTAATTACATGTTTCCACATAGAAAGAATATTCGGAATTGAAGGAATGTCCTTGTTGCGATACTGAATTAATTGAAATTACCTGATCTGCGTTTTGACTAACGCAGCTTTCATTGTTCCAGTAATTTTCTTTTTTCATAATATTTCGATCTACATTACCGTAGATCTTCATCAGATGCATTTCACGAAACAAATGAAGCAAGTGTGTTATTTCCTCTAGTCATAATATTTATATACCTCAGACTGACCTTTCATTAGATATTCGCGTGTCACATGTGTGTGTGTGTGCATTTTTATAACCGTTGTTTTCATCTAACTAATTTAGACCAGAGTGGCTGAATAATAATTTATCAATTTCATGCAATAACTATTCGTTTTTACACACTCAATGTAAATGACGTAACTGAGATGGGGAGACCCATAATTCAGAAACACTCGTCATAAAAACATGTCATGAGTGATAAAACCAGAAGTCCGAACGACTAATGCACATGTTAAATTACAATTCAAACCACTAGGTTGTACTCAAGATAGAGAAGTTAATAACAGTTATTGGTGCACGCCACGCATGTCCATGTGTATGTGTATGCATAACTAAAAAACTTGGTTAAATTATTTTATTTTGATACACATGTACGTACATCTAAATGAAACTGCAGTCAATAGACATTAATTTACCCTTTGCACGCGTCAGACAAATTATTATTTATAAATATTGTATTATTAGAATATTTCCAATGGGTAGGGTGGGGGTGTAAACAGAAAATTAAGGTTGAAATCACTATTTGTTTTAAAATCAAATGAATAGTTAGAGATGAAATTTGAAGACTATATTCATAATTGTTTATTCATTTCTTGAATAGAAGCTCACTAATTAGTCAATCTTAATCTGATATTCTTAATCTTTTATTGGAGCTAGCTTCAGTTACCAATTCATGCAATCGCCTTTTCCTTCCATTAGCTAGTGCAGTATTCCAAATCGGACCTAAAGATTTTTCAACAGCTGTTTCATTCATAATATCATCTCTAGATTTAATTTCTATAGATTCCCTAATCAATCTCGTCACCCTATTACGACTACATATTGCTATGCGTTTGCATTCCTCCCAGTCGATAGTATGCCCAGTCTCCACTACATGACGAGCAAGATCTGATTTAGCAATATGTCCATACTTACACGCAGTTTTATGTTCACCTCTTCTTACTTTGATTGGACGCATGGTCTCACCAACATACTTGAGACTACAATCATCTCATACACTCCTGAAGTGTCCAAGGGTTCAATCTTTTCTTTTTGGTTAGGGAGTACAGTGCCTAGTGTAAGGGGCTGTTTTAAAACGGTCCTTATATTGTATTTTAAAGCTATAGATTTCACTTTCCTACCTAATATAGAGTCCGGTAATACCATGATCTTCCGCTCTTCCTTCTCCTTATCTGCTTTTATGTATCTCAAACTAGGATTAAATTTCTTCACCATGTCCCTCATTTTTGTATCTATTAAATGAGGAGGGTAACCATTAGTCATGAATATATCGCGTAGTCTGTCTAATTCTAACTTCCTATGCTTTATATCTGTTAACTTGAGACTTCTTAATGTTAATGACTTTAAGATCCCGACTTTCATACGAAACGGGTGATTGGACTTGAAATTAAGAAGGATTCCTGAATAAGTATCCTTCCTATAAATATCTCTTCCCAATTTCAGACCATTTCTAATTAATTTGATATCTAAAAATGGTAATTCACCTGACGATTCCATTTTAAAGGTAAATTGTAGTTCGCTCATTCGATTAACTAAATTTAAGAAATTTACCAATTCATTGTCACCATGGTTCCAGATCAGTAATATATCATCCAAGAAACGTAGGTACATCACCCTACCCATTGGAAATATTCTAATAATACAATATTTATAAGTAATAATTTGTCTGACGCGTGCAATGGGTATATTAATGTCTATTGACTGCAGTTTCATTTAGATGTACGTACATGTGTATCAAAATAAAATAATTTAACCAAGTTTTTTAGTTATGCATACACATACACATGCACATGCGTGGCGTGCGCCAATAACTGTTATTAACTTATCTATCTTGAGTATAACCTAGTGGTTTGAATTGTAATTTAACATGTGCATTAGTCGTTCGGACTTCTGGTTTTATCACTCATGGCATGTTTTTATGACGAGTGTTTCTGAATTATGGGTCTCCCCATCTCAGTTACGTCATTTACATTGAGTGTGTAAAAAACGAATAATTATTGCATGCAATTGATAAATTATTATTCAGCCACTCTGGTCTAAATTATTTAGATGAAAACAACGGTTATAAAAATGCACACACACACATGTGACACGCGAATATCTAATGAAAGGTCAGTCTGTGGTATATAAATATTATGACTAGAGGAAATAACACATTTGCTTCATTTGTTTCGTGAAATGCATCTGATGAAGATCTACGGTAATGTAGATCGAAATATTATGAAAGAAAAAAAAGAAAATTACTGTAACAATGAAAGCTGCGTTAGTCAAAACGCAGATCAGGTAATTTTGATGGATTCAGGATAGTGGAACACGTGTCGACTTGAACCATGAACATATCTTTTCTAGATTTACATTCGAATTTTCCGAAAAGCAAAATGAGAAGAAATCTCAAATAGACGTAATAAACGTATTTCCAATAAAAATATTAAGATATTCTAAAATCAATCGTAACTGATCCAGATGGTGAAAATTCGAACTTCTTGTGGGAAAAGATGGCATCCCACAATGCACAATGCATGTACTACGATATGTGGCATTGTGGGCTCCCGTAAAAATAATCATTGGGTTTCTGTAAAATCTATGGACATTATCGACATTAGGCACCAAATTCCAGCTAGATCGGGTTAGAATAACACTCGAAGAGATATAAGACGCCAACTAAATCACAGTATAAAAGTCAATCTTGAAATTTTCTCGTCCATAAGGGCTGAAGAGATGAATGAGCTGATCGCATCTAGTAACCACCGATGTTTGTCCCAGCTTGTCAGCGAAACATGTCCTAGAAAATGATTTTTTTTCAAACGTTATCTTGGGCACCGTGTATCAGTCCCGTTCTCCAAAAAATGCCGTATCACCATGGTGAAAGGCTAACAGATGCGAAATGCAATCCTCTCTCTTAAACGTCGCAAAATTGCAGGTCCCGGATTATTTGTTTTCGCAATTATTTCAGGATATTGGCGACAAACTATATGGAATGAAGAGGCCATGTCCGTGGCTTAAAGCGAATTAACCACCTTCAAAGGGACAGATGTAATTCTTGTGATAACCATCATGGTGGATCTAGTCGTATCTAGGTTATTTGATTCGATTAACTTCCGTCGTCTTAACGCTTCGCGTGAATCACATATTAGAATAGAAAAGGTCGCTGCATAGATGATATCTCTCCCGTATGGCAAGTATTTGAAAATCAACATTAATATCGCCGTGTCACAGCAGTCGTTTTTAGAGACTTTAAGGGTGCATTTGACCCGGCGGATTGCAATATGCTATTTGATATTCTGTCGTAAAATAAACAATTTGAGTTCAATTTTGCCATATATTCCGTTTTGACCCTTGATTGAGGATGCATTTGTCGAAGTTCTCCCCGACGGCAGATTAACCGATCTTGACTATGCAGACGATGTCGTATTATTATTCGACAACCGAGATTCTGCCCAAGCCACTTTGAAAAGATTATGAGCCGTCGTTCCGTCTTTACATATAAAATTCGCACCCCCTAATTGTAAGAAACTATGAAATTATTACTCACCACAAACATTAAATCTATGGGTAGATGATATGATTGTTTATTTGTACACACATTTATATTCACACCGTTCGTATACTAACATGTTTTGCTTTGTCTTTTAGCATGTACATCTGCATTATATGATGAATAAAGCCTAATATTTTAGGCAACTCTTTCTTCTGGATTCTGACTCAATCTGCCCGTTTGCTGTGCTTGTTACTGTGATTCAGAACAATTTATTCATCATATAACCCAATCATGGAACGCCTACTCAGACCAGAAAGATTTGATGTTGAACCTAGTGCACCAGATGCAGCAAAACAATGGAATCATTGGTATCGTACATTCTGTGGCCTCCTAAAATCAGTCGAAATCCATGAATCCGGATAAATTAGACACTCTTATTTCCTACGTCTCTCCTAACGTATATGAACACATCGTTGACTGTGATACATATGATCATGCTATCAAAAACTCTAATGAATCTCTATGTCAGACTGAAAAAATGAAGTCTTTGTTCGTCATATACTCGCGACTACTAAACAAGAAAATGGACAAACATTGAATCAATTTGTTCAGATTCTGAAATCGTTAGCTAGGGGAGTGCAATTTCAAACCAACTACGACCGAGGAAAATCGAGACGATGCTCTGCGCGATGCCTTCATTAATGGAATCCAGTCAATTCAATCAGACAACGTCTCTTAGAACACAACTCACTTAATTTTTCAATCGGCTTTTGATCAAGCACGTGGTCTCGAAATGGCGGAAAAGCAATCATTATCATATCAAAACTGTTTGAATTCTGCACACACTGCAACGGTTCAGCCACTCTGTCCTTCATCAACCTCCGATAAATCTACAGATAATCTTGTTGCTGCTGTTAAACAAAAATGTGACTTTTGTGGGTACGATTATCATTTAAGATGGAAATGTCCGGCCAGAAACGCTTTCTGTAAAAGTTGTGGAAACAAAGGACATTTTCAAAAAGGTATGTCGCTCTAAGAATCACCGCCCAGTGGTTTCGACGCTTCATCCTACCATATCTGCAACTGTATTAGCTGCTGCTCCTGATTGTCTCACCAAATGTGTAATAAATCTAGAAGTCAATAACATAAATTGTCATGCTCTCGTTGATACAGGCAGTTCCTGTAGTTATGTTTCAGAAGCCTTCGTTTTGAAAAATAATTGGAAAATTCACTCCTCACGAGAAACAATACACATGGCGTCTAGCTCATTATCGAGTCATACCAAAGGCCATTGTTTTGTTTCGATTCAATACAAATCATGTGTTTATAAAAATATCAAACTATCTATACTTTCTGATCTTTGTACTGACGTACTCCTCGGTCATGACTTCCTTGGATTGCATAAAAGTGTAAATATCTCTTTTGGTGGTCATAAATCGTCATTCACCGTCTGTTTACTGAAACCTGCATCTGTTACGTCCCCGCCTCTTTTCCACCATTTAACTGCTAACTGAAGGCCTATTGCTACGAAATCAAGAAGGTACAATCGAATGGATGAAATATTTATCCGGGATGAAATAAACAGATTAGTTTCTGATGGCATTATCGAACCTTCAACATCCCCGTGGAGAGCACAAGTTCTCGTGGTATCGAATGAGAATCACAAGAAACGTATGGTTGTGGACTACAGCCAAACGGTCAACAAATTCACACTCTTAGACGCATATCCTTTGCCGAAAATAGACCAAATGGCTGAAACCATTTTCCAAAAATATCATATATTCAGCACTTTGGATCTCAAAAGCGCTTACCACCAAATACCTATCCAAGAACATGAAAAAGGTATTTACTGCTTTCGAAGCGTGTGGACGCTTGTTTCAATTCCGTCGCATTCTTCGGAGTGACGAATGGTGTCTCATGTTTCCAAAGAACTATGGATCATATAATCGCACAGTAACATCTCACAGATACATTTGTCTATGTGGACAATGTGACAGTTTGCGGGAGAGATACGCTTGAACACGAAACAAATCTCAACAAATTTCTTAATGCCGCTAAAAAAAATATGGATTGACCTTAAATGAATCAAAGAGCATTTTCGCAGCTAAAGAAATTACTCTCCTTGGTTTTCAAATAACGAATGGAAAAATTAAACCTGATATTGATCGATTAAAGCCTTTACAAGATCATCCCACCACCGTCGAATGTGCAATCGCAAGCAAAAGAATTGTGGGGATTTTTCGCTTATTATTTACGCCGTGGATCTCCAACTTCTCCGATAAAATTCACTCACTCATTCATAATCGAACTTTTTTCTTTGCCCGTCTCTGTGAAACAAAATTTCGATGATCTTAAAAAAGAATTGCCGTAGAAACTCTAGCTTCTATTCGTTGTGATATTCCGTTTGTCGTCGAAACTGATGCTTCGGACGTAGCTATTACTGCCACTTTGAACCAAGATGGAAGACCCGTGGCGTTTTTCTCTCGGACGTTGACGCCATCTGAAAAACATCACTCAGCTGTTGAAAGAATCCCTATGCCGTGGTTGAAGCTATTCGAAAAAATGGAGGCATTTACTTTTGGGTAATCGATTTCAAACTTGTCACTGATCAAAGATCTGTTTCCTTTATTTTTGGCAATCAAAATCGAGGAAGAGTGAAGAACGATAAAATTTTGCGCTGGAAAAATGGAATTATCACCTTACAGCTTTGATGTTGTCTATAGACCCGGAAAAGATAACAAAGCAGCAGATGCACTAAGTTGATCCTGTTGTGGTGCGCTTCTAAATGGACTGGATTTAAAACAAATACATGATTCTCTTTGTCATCCTGGAATTTCTCGTATGCTCCACTTTGTGAAATCGTAATTTACCATATTCTATTGATGAAATTCGAAAACATGACCTTGAGTTGTGAAGTGTGCTCTGAAAATCAAGCCCAGATTTCCTTCGGCAATTCAAGGCCAATTAATCAAAGCTACCCAACCGTTTGAGCGGTTATCTATGGATTTTAAAGGACCTCTTCCTTCATCAACTCGTAATCGTTATCTACTTACTTTACTTTACTTTACTGCGGCTGACTCCTTTTGGAGGATAAACCGGCTCCAGTGACATTTCATGGAGTTTCTTGGGAATTTGGTACAAGTGGTGTCCCCTCACCACTCGTTATCTACTGACGGTCATCGATGAATATTCTCGATTTCCCTTTGCATTTGCTTGTCCTGACCTTAGCAGTCACACCGTCATACTTCACCTGTGTCAAATATTCGCAATGTTTGGGATGCCTTCGTACATTAACTCAGACAGAGGTTCTTCCTTCATGTCGACCGAGGTACAAAAATTTTCTTCGGGAAAAAGGTATAGCTTCGAGTAGAACGACTCCTTATAATCCCAAAGGAAATGGACAGGTAGAAAGAATGAATTGAACATTATGGAAATCGATCCTTCTCGCTCTCAGATCAAAAAGGCTTTCAGTTGAAAACTGGGAATGCGTGCTGCTGGACGCATTACATTCAATCCGTTCAGTATTGTGCACATCTACCAACGAAAACCCCTCACGAGCGTCTTTTTCGATACAATAGAAGGTCGACTTTTTTGGTACCACACTCCCAACCTGGCTTACTGTTCCTGGCAAAGTTTTACTCAAGCAAGAATGCTAGAGTTTCTAAATATGACCCCTCTGTGGAAGAAGTTGAACTAATTCATTGCAATCCTAACTATGCGCATGTTCGTTTTTCTGATGGAAGAGAAGATACAGTATCTATCCGTCAATTATCCCCGAAAGGCTCCGACGCACTGATGAATGAAGCTGGAACTAATATGGGACTCCGTGAAAATGAACCGGTTGTTGCTGATGAACAAACCTCCTATAATGACGATACCGATAATGATAATCGTTAAGGCAAATGGTGAATCTACGGATAACTCAAATGCTCGTGACCTATCAGAGAATCTCGAAAACCTTATCAATCAACAACAACGTGTTCATCCTTATAACTTACGAAGTGGAAATGTTTAAATACTATGTTTTCTCAATCCTCTTTGAATTGTTACTATAACAGTCTTTGTTCCGACTCTGACGCTACGCTACAAATCGCAGTGGAGGAGAATGATATGATTGTTTATTCGTACACACATTTATATTCACACCGTTCGTATACTAACATGTTTTGCTTTGTCTTTTAGCATGTATATCTGCATTATATGATGAATAAAGCCTAATATTTTAGGCAACTCTTTCTTCTGACTTTTCGACTCACTCTTCCTGTTTGCTGTGCTTGTTACTGTAAATCAGAACAGTAGAGAACAAAGATTTGGACGCAGATGGCAGATTTACATATCTTGGCAACTGTGACAATAGCGCAGACAATATGAGTGACGAGGTGAGTATGGGAATCGCGAAGACAAAAGTAACTGCGCTAACTCTGCCACGTCTTAGGTGTCTTTAATTCGATTTCCCGGTAGAGCATTATCAGGCGCCAGATTATCGTAAGAAAGAAGTTGGACCAATTTCTACACGGTGGAAAGAACTTAAGTCAATTAAAATAAAATTGAGTATAATAATACTCGCTCGTATATATGTATGTACGTATGCATGCTTGTATGTATGTATGTGTGTATGTATGCATGCATGTATGTATTTATGTGCGTATGTATGTATGTATTTATGTATGTATGAATGAATGCATGCATGCATTCATACATACATACAAAGCATACAAAGTCATGCTTTCATTTTCTCCTAATCCATAACTATATCTCTATTGCTTTAATTAAATTATATAAACGGCATTCAAGCTGTAAAAAAATAATGGAATATTATTAATGGCAGTGGCACATACACTGGTTGATGACAGCAAATCTGTTCGTTTTACAGTTGCGTGCTGCAACGGCAGATATTCACTAGCGTTGTTCAACAACGCGGTTGCCGCTTTAGCTGCAGAAATTGGCGATGTCGCTTGACACAACGCCTGTCGTACGTGGCTAGCAACGAGGGTACTACCATTGCATTTAGGCGAGGTTGTGTCAATAGAGTTAAAACTATTTTCGATCAAGGAACTCGACTTGTTTGCAGAAGTAGAGCTACTCTTTTTGCAAACTATAGGGGTTGTATTTTTGGCATTGTCTTGAGGGAGCAAATCGCTGTCAACTGAAGGCTTACACGCATGTGCACTGCTAACATTGAAGCGATTTGTGCTGGCAGTACCGCAGTTTTGTGCCTCCCCATTTATTAAACCAGCAACATTTTTCACTTCATCAATAGCCATGTCTTTAGAGACGTCCTCGGAAAAATCAAACAATTCGGATTCGTTTACAGCAGGATCGCCAAACAATTTCTCTCGGTAAAACGATTCGAAAAAATCTGATCTGCATCGATTAACTTCAGCACGTGAATCGGTTGCAAAACTGTTGGATAAGGCTGCATCTTTCTGGTCGTGTTGTGAGAGTCGACCTTCACCAGTCACACTCAAGCTGGGTTTCGTCGGTATGCCAACGAAAAGGATGCTCTCGTTACTGTCACTGTCACTGTCGTCAAATGAGTCAACATGTTGCGCAAATGAGGGCGGCTTCTTGATTGTATTCAGTCGTGAAGGCACATCTATGTGTGCATCCGAACTTGATTCGAATGCATCCTCATGTTTTGAAATCGTTGCTGCATCGTAGTGATTGGTCACGGCCTTTTCCGTTACACTAACGCCTCTAGTCGAACGCTTCGTTAGGCTACCGTGCTTTGCGTTTCGTAGCCAAGGACCAAACTCTCTGCACCAGATAGAAATAACAATAAAAGTAAATATCGAAATGTGTGTCAAATAAAGGGCATAGCTTGTAAGCATTGTAAGCGCTTCTAGTATTCAAGTACAAAGCAATGAGAAAAATTCTGGCCAGTACTTGAAATATTACCAACAAGAACGAAACCGGTCAACTGGATGAATTGTTTTTTACCTGATGCACTGTTCAGCTTATACTGCCAAAGTACATATAGTCAAGGCCCCTGGCATTAGATTTCCCAAGTGGCATTGTCTCTATTGTATAATGAGAAATCTAAGTGGCGAGTTAGAACATCAGATATTAAGGGATTCAAAATAGATTTCATCTGAGAGAAAAGCAAACCAGAAAATAACAGATGGTATGAATTCGAACTGCGCGTAGTATGCAGCGCGGGGGGCACAGTGGATACGCGTCAGACTCCGAAGCACATGTGCTCCTATTCCGGTCCCGACCACGGCAAAATCTGGATAGTACTTGAAGAGCTCCAAGTAAAGACAAAAAGATCAGCTGGATGACTAGCCTTGGCTAGCTGGTGCAATGTTTAGCTTATAATGACAAAATACATCAATAAATCAATATACATTCTCCAAGAAGCATTATCTCTGTTGTATGCCAGACCAGGGTGGCTAGTTAGAAATTTATGTATTAAAGAGTTTTAAATAGGGAAAGACTAACCGAGAAATATCCGTTGGCATATTACTTATATATATATATATATATATATATATATATATATATATATATATATATATATATATATATATATAAAAATCAAGTTTGCAAGCTTGAAGTAAGCACCAATCCCATTGTATTTAACCAGTCGTCGAACAACATAAAAAAACTACCGCCAGCCGGAACGTCACTAATATTATGTTGTTTGACAACTGGATTGGTGTTTACTTCAAGCTCGCAAACTTGATTTAAAGAATTGTTACTACCACCACCCGCGCAATCAATTATTATTTAATTACAATTCATTCGTGGTCATTTTTGTTGACGACAATGTTCGTTTCGGTTAATCAACTCATTTATAAAGACCTAGGCATTTTGTTACAGTGCACACAGTCAGTTAAGCGGAGATTTTGGTTACGGTAACGCGCTGCACCCTGACTATATTCACTGCCACTTTATGACAAAGCCAAACACAAATACAGACAATTGACAACTTGCAAGTTTTCTGAGTGCTGATCTGCGTATGATAAGGTGTTGGTAATACGATAAATGACTGAGACCTAATGTTTTTGAAAATGATTCACTGCAATGTAACCGTAAGTCGCTCATGGTTATATGTGGACTGTAAAAGAACATTAGATCGTCCATTCCTAGTGAGGATGGTTTTGTATACGGGGTTTTTCTTTCTCTTAGACAGTCGACTAATCAAGGTTGATGAACACTATCTACCCAAATACCAGTGATCAGTTTCCTTCAGCAGCCGAAACTTTCCCTTCGGGTCTGGCACGCGTGCTCTTATTCCGTCACTACACAGTTAACAAAAAAAGTTACAGCGCAGTTAGACTAAACTAGAGGCCTTACATGAAACGGGATGACGGCTGTGACCCATTCAGATCCGGCGAGGTTCTTGTTACCATTCCCGAGTTGACAAGCTTAGTACCCTCAAATAAGGATCAACCAATCAATTGCGATAACGGCACACCGATAGTGTCTCTAGTTTTAGCCGAATGATTATTATTTTAAGCAATTGATTAGTTGTCCCTTATTTCATACCTTCTACATGTTTACATTTTTCAATTTTGTTTAACCTTTAAATTTATATATAAAAGAGATGTTCAATTGTAGATACTTGAGAAGAATAAAAGATGGAAACGGTTCATGCATCTGATAAAATTTCTTTTCCATTTTTCACACGGAAAGGGTACTATGGATATATATATATATATATATATATATGGCTGTATAAACTAAGCATTGGATAAGATAGCAGATGCAATGTAATCTACTAGACATGTTTCGTCCTTACTGGAAACCCTTCAGTAGTGGTCAGAATTAACGCTGCGATGATCTAAACCCAGGAAAACACGTGGCTCCGAGTCATGTAACTGAACCCATATGCCATGCAAATCGTAGTTCGAATGCGTTTTCTAATTTCATATCAATACTTTTTCTTGTCTATTTCCCTTTCAGATGGATCTATGCGTCTACCTGTTTCAGCTTATAGTTTACATTATATAATACAAAATTTTCATTATAAGCCGGACACCACGCGACCCGTAAACGTGAAGGGAAAATTTCATGCATGCGGAGCTAGCGTGTCGCAGGAAGCGAGATCCAAATTGCGAGAACGGTAATTTTAGCTAATAATAAAGAATGGTCAGTATAGGCAAAACTAGTCCAGTAAATGAATATTATACAATGCTTAGAATATAACGGGAAAAATACATCTTTCAAATAAAATAAATTAAATAGCACAAGAATGGATTGGATATATACTGTGTATAAAAATTGGGTAACGGCAGCTTTCCGAGTGGTAATATCAAAATAGTTCTCGGTAAATTGGCAACATATACTTCGCCATTTTGCAGAAACCATTGTATCTGTATCACATGTGAATGTTGCTCACGACTCCCGAAATACAAAGGGTATATTTTGAACAATAAATAAACTGGTCTCATTCCGTCACTACACATTTAACAAAAAAAGTAACAGCGCAGTTAGATCAAACTCGAGGTATGGGATGATGGCTGTGTCCCTTTATGACCCGGCAAGGTTCATGCTACCAATCCCGGGTTGACTAGCCTGAGCGCACAGGTCATTAGGACGGAATTTCTATGGCTACGGCCAAAAACGGTGGACTGGATCTCATATAACGTAAGTGCCAGAACAGCCTATACAACTAAGCAGAATTAATCAGACCTCTTCTTCAGACCGTACTTTCCGCTAGACTCCCACAGATTTCTTCCCCAATGCAGTTCCTCTCGTTTATTCATTGTATGTTGCAGCGTGATAATTTCGCCGAATAGTTGTAGCTGCACATAAGATTGCTGATCTTCTCATTTCGCGGTTCAGCCTATCAACCGGAGTTGCCAAGGTGGACTGACGAGCAGTGCGCCAACCAATGCAATCGGCATTCCATAATTTTTATTTCCCTATATATATTCATTGCGGTTTGATTAGTGATAATCAGTTCACCTTCGTCATTTGATAATTATCGTGGCAAGTCGAAACGCGTTAGTTCGAGTAAATGACCGTAGTTCTTGCTTTGTTGTGCGACTGGTTAGATACAGCGTGATTGGTGTTTATGTCAAGCTCGTGAACATGAGTTGAAGAGCGGCCGAATAGAACTAGACGGCTCGCATATTTTGCACTTTGGCAATACCCCTGAGACTCAGCTGGCAATGACCTAAACCAATCTCAGCGAATACATAAAAGTAAAAAGGACACAAGACTCTAGCAGGTACACTATGTTCATTTTCAAGTTATAACAGAATAAAGAATGACAAAAGGTACACCGGACTTGAAAAACTTATTGTAAAGCGATAAAAATTGACGATTTCAGAGTGCTCGGCACAATTTTCAAGAGGAAGCTGCAGTAAGGCTAATACATCTGGAGATCTCTACAGAGAAGCCGAACTGAAATAGAAAAGTCAATTTTATCCCCCGTATCCAAATTGGCAACAACGGCCACTATTGCAGCGTTTAGCTTTATGGCGAACCAGATGGACATTCCGGGGGTCAGTTAACAGTTTTCTGTAGCCCATCTTCCTTTACTGCCAAAAGAAAAGCATCGACATTGTATTCGAGGTCAACGAATTGGCCACTGCTACCGACATTTATTGTGATGACCTCATCAAAGGCTGCATTGATGACATAATGAAGCAGAGTGGGAGCAACCAGAGCCAAACGCAAAATGTTCAAAACGATATTTACATGACGATGAGTCAGCTTCAAGTATTCGAACAATTTTGGCAGAAACGGCATAATTAAGCGAAGCTCAGTAACGAAAGCGAGCCAATAGTCTAGAAGAGGAACGATGATGTGCCGCCGACAATGGCAGGGCAATTCAAGAACGCGGAAGATTGTATGAAATGGGTACACACATATTTTAGGTCGAAAACCAGTCTTGGTTGGCTTGGATCTCTTCTTTTGAGAATGGTGACAATGAATGTATTTGAAGGAGCGCTGGGCAGACTGTTACTATCATGGTTGACACAAGTGTCAGTGTCATCTTTATGTGGATAAGAACCACAACAACAATATTTTCTCGAGATTGCGACAAAAATCTTTACACCTCTTTCTGGACCTGCATTTTAACACATTTGTAAACCTTCTGTAGGAAGGCTGTCGAGTCAGACGGCGTTGCAGTCTCTTTCCGGCACTTTATCAACGTAAGACATCGGTTGGGCGCGCGGTGATAAAAATTGCCTTTAATCAAGGTTGCGGCAGGGTGGATGAGTAGTTAGAGCACCAGTTTCCGAAGCAGACGTACACACGTTCGAGCCTTGTCCGCGGCAAATTCAGGCCAGTACGTAATGAGTTTCCAATAAAGACGAAACCGGTCTACTGGATGAATTTCCTCTTCCACATTATACAATACTTAATTTATACTGACAAATGAATGTACATAATGAGTCAGGTGTTTATAGAAGATTAAAATTCTATTTAGAAACGAGGTCAAAATGGCACCTCATCGTTGACCACGTGGCCAAATAGGACAGTCTTCAAAAAGAATTATATTTATTAAGAGAATAGATTAAATTTAGGATAAGCAAATTTACGACACCGAGCAGATTTCCTACGCGGCGCCTAACATTGGTAAAACGAGAGTTTATACTTCAACAACACTAGGCAGAAGATGAGGGAAATAAAGTAAAAATTAATATTTACCGTTGCCATTCGTAAATTCGGCCGAGGTGTGAGTCAAATGACAAGTCACTGCATTTGGCGGACAGCAACCGCCAGTAAAAAGCCTGATTAACGGAGGCTGCCTGAGAACAATTACCCTCCTGTTCAACGACTGCCCACGAATTGAAGACCGGAAATTGGTCATTCTTATGATTTTCAACATGCGTCAAATTGTAGAAAAAATCAAAAAAAAAGAAAATTATATGGAACACGTTAATTGAACGCGATTTCAAACATAATTATGCTGATGCACGCATTAAGAAACTAATGTAAAAAGCCAACTTTTCGTGGTGAAATAGCACACAAAACCAGTATTCACATAAAATTTCATTCATCTATAAATCAAGTTTGTGAACATGAGATAAACACCAATTTTATTTTAAATATCTAGTAGTACAACAGTGAAATATTACCGCCCGACGCACTGACTGACGCATTACGCCCTCCTATGATCATCCTCAAAGAAGATCAACAAACTTACCAACCAGAGTCATACCGCGATGCAAATATAAGCAATAGAAAATAATATAGGCTGTTCCCACCCCTAGTTTTCTCACGCCATGCCGAAGATAAAATTTCGCAAGAGTGCTATACAATTAAAAGATCATTGATTGCGTGGGTTGGGATAACAACTTTTTAAATGAAGATTATGAACTTCAGATAAACACACATTCAAATCTATTTAATCTGTTCGCATTGTTGGCTGTTACGTGTACAAAGTTATTTTTCCGAGTGTAGTCTTTCGTTTCTCTTTGTTCCGCAATTTTGTTTTCTCCACTTCGTAACTGCGCAGATGCGGATTACTGTGTTGAATGCTCATATTGTTTCGAAATTTCTGTCTCCATATGTGCAGCTGTTTTTCCCCTTCGATGGAAATACGAAAATGGGGAACAAGGGAAACGAAAGATAATACCCGGGAAAGTAACATTCGTACATGTAACAGAAAACAATGCGAACAGTTGGTTAATTCTCAAGCCGTCAGTACAAGAATCATCAAAAATTGACACTACTTTACATTACAGCGAGAAAGACCCTTACATGCACACAAACGCATAAGCACACACTAATCAGCCCAAACTAGAAATAGACCTACAACCAAGTCAGGTTTGTTGCCATCCACATTATCAAATGAAAACCCAGGATGTATATAAATGAAAGATTGTAAAGTGAAGTTTAGTCTCAAAATAAATGATCATTATCCACTTTTTTATTAATGTGATTTGCTTCCCAATTAGAAATGGCACATATATATTCAGCTCACTTTCATTAAGAACGAAATAAGGTTTTAATAAATAGGCTCGGTAATTATGCATCCACATTATTTCCGCACTGCCAAATTATAACTTAATTAACTGAAACCATTTTAAAAAAGGAGCCAAGGAAGTGCTCACTGTTCCAATAAATCTGAAGCCAGCAGGGAATTACACTTAACTTATATAAACGAGCTTCTGCACACTGTTAAACGGTCACGGGTTTTAAACGAAAAGCGGTCAATTTATGCTACAACGATGGAATTACTTTGCTTACCCTTTGAGCGGGACATGAAACTCCGCTACTGCATTCTCGTTTTTCAAAATCATTATCTCTATTTTCACCCAAGCTAGCATCAAGAGAATCCGATTTATGTATGGCATCTACTTCACGCAGTCCATTAGCTAACGTGAACCAGTTACTCTCGTTTTTTTCTTCACACTTTGCCTCGAGAGAGTCGCGCAGCTGGGCCGGAATCGGTTTTGCGAGTTTGCCCTCTCTTTGATTTGTTGTAACCGCTGTTGATCCAAGCGGATATTCTGCCACAGTCTGACCCGAAGAATAAACTGGTGAGCAGGACTTGTTCTCTTTTGACGAAGCGGCTGAGTACAGTGACGTTGATGAATCATTAGATTGAAGAACAGGTGGAACACGTGAAATGTAAACTGTCGAGGAAGGCAGTACACGAACAGGCACTTGAACAACAGTTGAGGCACGAAAACAGACCTCCACTGCGTTCATTACACTGCCGGTTGGGTCTAATA
This sequence comes from Eudiplozoon nipponicum, assembly GCA_029291075.1. Taxonomy (NCBI): domain Eukaryota; kingdom Metazoa; phylum Platyhelminthes; class Monogenea; order Mazocraeidea; family Diplozoidae; genus Eudiplozoon; species Eudiplozoon nipponicum. The sequence continues at coordinate 77,354 of JAQBSW010001703.1, read as the reverse complement.
GGCCAGTGGAAACAGGAAAATGAAAAATGACAGTCAAAGTGCAATTTTCATGTGTTCTCAAGCCGAGCCAAGTATGTGCTTTTATCCTAGATAATCTCTTTTTAAGATCTTGTTAGCAATAAATATGAAAAAATACACAGCAAATAGTTGTGAACTATTTAGCCAAAAAAGCATCAACCAAACGTGAAATCAAACGCATTAACGAAGAAGGCATCATCAGATATACGCAAACACGGGGAACAACAATTAATGAAAAATCCAACGTCATCTAATTCCTCCGACAGAAAACGTGATATAATATCGGAGCTGTTAAAGTAGGAAAGACCGATGGACAGACAATCCGAAAGAAAAGTACGCCCATCAGAAACCAATCTCAGCAAAACATTCAAATGAAAATACAAGATGTGCCTAGTGAATTGTTCGACACGCAGGATTCATGCAGTATTAATTGAGCCTGGAGTTGGCAACCTCAGAGTGGAAGGTTACATACGTGATACTAAAGAAGTATTAATGTTCTTTACAGTCACAGAAGAGTAAAAAAAAGATAGTAACAAGTTGAAACCACTGACCGGAGGGCGCTTGAGTCTGATACACAAACCTCGCCAATAAAGACGATTGACGACACTATATCTTCTGTGCTGGAACAGAAAGCACGACGAGTTGAACACATTTAATTTCCAACTACGTTGTCCCTTCCTTCAAATATTCGCTCGAACCCAAGGAAAATGGATCAATTTGCTATTGGAAAAGGGTTCTTTCATTTCCAGCATATCAGTCTTTCCCAGACGGCAGAATGTTCAAGTGTCGTATCAACTTTTGTAAAGCATGCAGCTGGAAAACAACTTGCTACACATCTCAAGCTCCTACCGGGCACATATGGATGCAACCAAATATTATGTGTCAAACGAGAGAAACAGGCTTCGAAGAAACATGCGACCAGGCGACGCCAAAACAAATGATAGGCTGAAAAAGCCTACCAAGAAAAACACTTTATGAAGTAAAATAAGTAGAACCAGATCTACCTTGAATAATGATATCACATTTGTTTTCTCAGAGAGTATGGCGTCAACCCTGAAGACGAGACTGTAACTGAAGGCCCAAAAACTGGAACATTTTTATTCAAAACCATTTCTGGACAAACAGTGTAAGGACGGCTTCAGAGTCACGGGACCATAAAAAGTCCATCAATCGATTAAAGGAAGAAAAAACAATATCTGCACCTAGAAATGTAAGGGAATCAAGATTTTACCAGCCACAACAGCTTATCTTTGAGTAGTTCAGTTTATTGAATCTACTTTATAACGGGTTTGTCGGCGTTGAAACGTATCGCGACGTAGTTGAAAACATTAACTGCTCAAAACAGTATTAAAGGTATAATACAAAATTTGTTAAACGCATATTACAGAAACGCGTAATTGAGGATACGGCCTTTCTGTGGAAATCGGCTGCAAAAAGGTTGCAGATACGATAAAATACGATCAACAGTCTAGCTTTGAGTAGATTCGTGTATTGTATCTAGTTTGCAACGGTTTCCTTGGCCTTGAAATAGCTCGCGACGGAAATGAAAAAAGACATTTCTCAACATCTACTAGTTACGGGTTCGCTACCTGCTCAAACAACAACAACAAGTTCTGGTAATGAATCATAGTTATAACAACCATGTAGGTGATGGCAAATATAGGCTGTTGGTGCTATAAAAATACCCACGAAATACGTCCAAAACAGCTTTACAACTGACATTCAACATCTGGCTTGTACGTAGCTGATCTACTCACGCTGAAATGGAGCGGTTTGAAGGGTTACTACTTTACTTTACTTTACTGCGGCTGACTCCTTTTGGAGGATAAGCCGGCTCCAGAGACATTTCATGGAGTTTTTTGGGAATTTGGTACAAGTGGTGTCCCCTCACCACTCGGCTTTTTGATCGAGGACGCACCTCTAGCCTTTGCACATCCAAGCGCAGTCTGCAAGGCAGCAGTAAGTTGCATGGTTGCCGGTGGCTGTTGAGAGCTCATTCGCCATTCGGAAGTACGGGGTACTGTCCAGGAGTCCATGTAATCCTGTGGCTGTTGAACCCTTTTGTGGCGGGGAACACACGCCGAGTCATGGTGCCGGGTTACGCTAGCATTTCACATAAACAACTGTTGTATGCAAATAGTGTGCGCTAACTTTGGGCGGCTATGTAGTGTCCGTCAAACGGAGACGACGAAATTCATCATTTAGAATGAAGACAGGTCTTCTACGTCGACCTCTTCGTTATTGGCTATAAATGTGACAATTAGGTTAGTCTAACTAAAACAACTATCATCTCTAGACATAATCATTTGCAATACTACCAGTTTTGAGCACTCCCCCACCGATCACCCAGAATCAGTTTTGTGATTTACGGTACATTTAACTAACTAAGTAAAATAGTAACACATCAAACACGTGCGTTTAATAATAAAAAAATTAAGAATATATTTTATTCACCACTGTTCATATGAACGCTTGAGTACTGGCCCCGTGTATAGTTGAAGACATACCCTCGACCGCCATATCTGACATCATCGAGGTAATTGTCTGTACAAGCGCTATTAGCCTCATGGACAACCAGTGCAACATTTACTTTCTAACAAGGATGCCTTGAAACCATAGTTCGGTGCTCGCCAGGCACGTAGACGAAGACAGTCTTGAGTTCAACATGACGTTAATATCCGGCGCGTAGGTGGGTACGGGGCGGTTATCGGAAGCATCTTGGCTATTAATCGGCACATAGGTTCATGGTCAGCTGCACAATGTCCGGGATGTCACATTTAGTGAATTGTTTCTGGACCGTGCGGGTTGATGTATAGCAAAGTTGGTAGCGATTAATATTTGAATTCACACAACTTGCTCTACTTTAAATTAATGGTCCCTTCAGTGAGCAGGGCCTCGTAACACCATAATCGTACAACTTCCCTCACTTTTAGATGTGATCGCTTGCCCATTGCGTACGTCTGAGGGTGAGCAATACCGAGACCCATGCACGACTGATTATGTCCGTCGGAATCAAGACGGGGAAATTGTTCTGTGACAATTTACCGCAGTGCACATAACGGAGTAAATAAACGGTCCTGCACTGCATAACATTCTCGTCTGTGATTTGATTCAAGGGTACAAACTCGAATTTTCTGCTAAATCTGTAGACAACGAAAAGACTATATGATGCTCCACCATGCGTAAAGGCGGCCAAACCCATCAAGCGATTGTGCAGAAAATAATTCAACAACGTGATGTTACAACCAAGGAGGCTAACTTTTCCATTTTTCATATTCCTAGCTATCATACTTATCGCAATTATGATATAAAGAGCGAATATCCATTGCCAGGCCCGGCCAATAACACCACGAGTGCTTTATCTAGACGAAATGACATGCGTCTCGATGTACCAGCGTCTTATGCCCCAACAGAAATAGCTATTTTTCACAAAGTCTGGTAGAAACAATTGCACCGGTTACATTTCGTATCGTAATAACAGCCCAATTAAAAAGTAAAAGCTCTGTATGTTGCATACGCCAACCTGCCGTTTGACAGCTGAATGGTTAATGCTTGGGGCGTGAGTTTGATGCCCAGCGCTTCAGATACGTAGACGAAGACAATTTTGCGACACGGAAGCGATACTCGCAGTGACTTGAAAAAACAATTGTAATCCAAATCTATTCATTGACTGCATTAAACGTGAAAAAAAGTTTACCTAACCAACAATTTACTTATTTACCTTCTTTGGCATCATTGCCGGTTTTGGTGTCGAAGACGGCCACTTCAAGACTAAAGCACAGTTTATAGGCAAACTTGATTAATTCACCCCGGTGGCTCGGAGGCATATTTTCAGGTAACCGAACCGCAAAGTGAACTGAAATGTAAGCAAAATTACAACACGGTTTCAGACATCCATACGAATCAGTTCAATCATGACCATAAACAAATGGTATACTCTCATGGAAATATTCGCTTCGTGCTAACTGCCGACTAATCCAAAAGAGACCGTACTACGCCCCTTACTCACTAGAAATTTCGCCAAGAAGCATGGATTAGTTGGACGGTAAAATACCAATACGAGTGTTAATTCAAACTCACCACACTCGCTAAACGTAATATATAATGTCCTTGTTAACGATGGTATTAATTTCGTTTGCGCGGTGTGTTCTGATTGCACTTACCAATCACGCTAAATAAGAAGTAAAGTAAAACCGAGTCAGACTAATTGCTACTCACATAATCAATTGAAACCCAAGTATATTTATAAATGAAGGATTGTAGAGTAATGTTTAATAGACTCGAAATAAATGGTCATTATTCACCTTTTTATTAATTTGTTTTTTCGTCATTATATATATATATATATATATATATATATATATATATATATATATATATATACATATATAATGCCTTCTCAACAAAGAGTATATAACTTGCAATAAGCATAATTGGCTTAAGTGTGAAATGCTTGCAACTATATTATAAAAACTAAACTGATCGTACAGGTAGTCAAAATACCGAAAATAGAGATAGTGGCTAGATACATCCGCACCTACAAAAGTTTCTGGTTTTTCGATTCTCTAATTTGGTCAGGAACTACGAGTTCAGAGGTGGCTTGGTTGCGTCATACCAAAGGCTAAGTAGTATTAAAATTGCACTATTTGCATATTTTCAGTCGCTAGAAATACTTTGGCTTTACCATAAACAAATGATGAAAATGAGCAATACAGAACAACAAATAAAGCAAACCGTATCGATGCTGCAAAAACTCAGTGTGTAAAGCGTTCCGGTAGTGTAAAATTACACAATTTATAAAAATATTCCACGCGTACATCTTTGTAGAGCTAAATGTAGGGTTCAAACAACAGAATAACCCGCGGAATGCATGAAACGCAGGCATCAAGAAAACAACATATGCTCATTTAATTCAATGCCGCGTTTTGCGTACGCGGGTAATAGTTGTACACGGGCAGTTACACAAAGATCCGATTCTTTACACTTTCCGATTCTGTTTTGTCTTTGATCGGGTTGAATTCTTTTTTTTTTCAACTGGAAATGCGGTTCTGTCACATCTTTGTTTACTGGCGACATTTCGGTGCCTACTTTCCAGCACCATCCTCAGGCAACACAACACAGTACAAACTTCACAATAGCAGATTTAAGCCAATGTGGTAACCTCGTTCCAAAACCATTCTATTTATATATAATTGACTCAACACTATTTTTAATCACAGAATTTGTCTCAGTAACTAAACTCAATATATAACTATTCTATAATTAGCAGACCAATCATTACCTCACCTATCTCAAATTCCTGGTATACGTAATCTCATCTCGTATGCAGAATATTGTAGGGGAGAGAGACAGTATCGAACCTTTTGTTATTTGTTATAACTGTATTGCTACTATGTCACGGTAATTAAAAATTCAATAATGATAAATAAAACTAAAACCTTGAATGTCATATATTGTATTTTATTTAAAGCCGGGAACTCTAATGTATACAATGGTGTATGAGGTATTGCGCACATAGCAACAAATTAGTTCAAATATGGAGCAGCAAGTTACGTAGATGGATGGAGAGTGAATGCCAGAGCGACGCTTAGGTGAACGATTAAAGAGAGAAAGATAGAGATAGCCTGGACAACTAACGTTTTTCAAAAAACTAATCGTAAGCACAATGCGAAGTTAAGCGAATTGATTGGGAATCATGTGCATAACGTTTAGTTAATTTATCGAGAATGGATCTCAAGGAAGACCAAAAACAAATTCTTAATCTTGGACTTAATACTGCGATCCCTATTGATTACGTACCTAGGAATGAGATAATTACAGAAACAGTAAAGATTGCCCAGTTTCTCACAGACAAAGAAAAGACTAGGTTTGAATTGGATGTGTCCAAAGCGGTGCTAGAGCATAAAGAGGTGAGATGCAAGCAGAGTTATGATCTAAAACGCTTAAGAGCAGAATTATTATCCAATGAAGCAATATGCCTTAAGGCGGATAAAGGTGGTGCAACGGTACTTATGAACCGGTGAGATTATGAATTGAAAGTGTATGAACAATTAAATAATTTCGAGGTTTATAATAAAATAAATAAAGATCCATCTGATAAGTTACAAGGACAAGTTAATACTATAATTAATAGAATGATTGAGTCGAAGGAATTAGAACCAGGACTTGGGAATTCATTAATACAACGTGACACAGTCACTCCGAGAATTTATGGTCTAGTGAAGATTCATAAACAGGGGAATCCACTTAGATTAATCGTTAATGTACAAAACTCACCAACGTATAGATTGTCTAAATTTCTATGCAACAGAATTAGAAAATATACTTATTTCTTAGATTATACATTAAAGAATACATATCATTTTATTGACATTATTAGTAGATATAATTTGAATGATAATGATAGAATGGCTAGCCTGGACGTTGTATCGATGTATACTAATGTCCCGGTAGAAGCAGCATTAGAAAGTGTGAAGCGTTGTTTAACAGAGTTCCCAGAGATAATAGAAGGTAGTAAAATGATGTTTAGTAGTATTATGGAAATCTTTAATATTTGTATGTCCTCCACCTACTTTAGGTTCAGAAATGAATTTTATAAACAAGTTAAAGATGACCCTATGGGACAACCACTATCAGTCCCGGTTGCTAATATTTTTATGCACTATTTTGAAAAAAATCTGTTGTTAAAATCTCCTCTCAAGCCAAACTTGTATGTAAGATTCCTGGATGATATGTTTATAATTTGGAATCATGGTGATAATTAGTTAAATAAATTCCTCGAATTAGCCAACCAATTAGGTGAATTAAAGTTTACATTGGAGAAAGAATAATGATGAATTACCCTTTTTGGATGTGAAAATAAAACGGAATGGTTCCAGATTGGAAAGAGATATTTTTAGAAAAGAGACTTATTCAGGACTTCTACTTAATTTCTTATCAAATCACCCATATGGAATGAAAATAGGCATTCTTAAATCCATGATATTAAGGAGTCTTAGAATAGTGGATAAAGAAAATAGAGAAAAGGAAATGAGGAGATTAAAAGAAATATTCGAACTAAATGGCTATCCGTCAAGTATAATAAATAGATTATTAGATGAGATGTTACAGAGATTTAATAATAATATAAGAAACAAAGTAAAGAAGGAAACAGAACCAGATAGGCACAAAATTATGGTATTACCTGATTCAAAATTGAGCAAGAAAATTAGAATAATAGCAGCTAAATACAATATTAAAGCAGTTTTAAGACAATCGCTTACTATAGGCAATAAACTACCTAACCAAAAAGAAAGAGTAGAACCACTCGAGACATGAGGAGTATATGCGATACCATGCAAAGAATGTAATCTCAGGTATATAGGCGAAACCATGCGACCTATAAAGGTTCGTAGAGGTGAACACAAGACAGCCTGCAAATATGGACACATTCAAAAATCAGACCTAGCTAGGCATTCGAAGGAAACGGGTCATGAAATAGACTGGGAGGGATGTAAACGCATCGCGTTATGCAACCGCAACAGATTAACTAGACTAATTAGATAGTCAATTGAAATAAAATCAGGAAAAGGTGTAATGAATGTAACATCGGTAGAAAAATCATTGGGCCCAATATTTAATGAAGCATTTTCTACGGTCAGAAAAACGGGAGGCTGCGGAACCTGAATTAAGTGGGAACCTAAGTAAAAAACCTCGATTACAGAGAACTGATTGAATGAACTGTACCAATATCAATTCCTATATACTTATCTTTCTCAATAATAATGTTCCAGAAGAGGGTATACAGATTTAGCAAGGGTTAGTAGATAGGACATTAGATAAGAGACTGTTGCTTATATTTTATATATTTATGTAAGGTAGGAATATATTAATAAATGAATAATACGTTAGCCCTAGAGAAGATATCCATTATTAACAGCTATAATGTATCCATTTAAGAGAAATTCAAAATGTGATAGATAGACGGATATATAGGTAGGCCTATCGGTAGATAAATAGGTTTATTATATATATATATATATATAAACGGACATTAATCATTTTATACATTACCATTAAAATTAAATATTTATTTAAGATGGTTAAAAAAAATAATAAAAAAAATAAATATATATACATATATACACATATATATAATTATATATACAAGACATTTAACTCACACTGTTGCTTATATTTATATATATGTTTTTATACATATTTATATGTATTTTATATATTTATATAAGGTGTGAATAAATAAATATACAATTTGATTAATTGGTAAATAAAAAAAACAGTAAGAAAAGAGTAAAATAATAATTTATTAGAAATATGCAAACGTATATATATATATGTATATATATATATATATATATATATATATATATATATATATATCGATAGAATTAAAGATATTGGACCCACACTGTTGCTTATATATATATATGTTTTTTATACATATTGATTTGTATTTTATATATTAATATAAGATGTGCATAACCTAATAAATATTTATTACTAATGTACATATATATAGGATTAGAGATGTTGGTCCCACACTGTTGCTTATATTCATATATATGTTTTTATACATATTGACATGTATTTTATATATTGATATAAGGTGTGACTAACGTAATAAATATATAGTAAGAATAGAAAATATTCATGTTTAACAATTAACAATGGTCCTTCTTCTAAATATATATATATATATATAAAGGTGTTACGATATTATATTTAGATATATATGTATATAGATATAATGAATTATTTTAGTCATATGAGCAAATAGTCTTATGCAATTATTTCTATGATTAGTTTTTTGAAACACGTTTGTTGTCCATATTATCTCTATCTTTCTCTCTTTAATCTTTCACCTAAGCGTCGCTATGACATTCACTCTCCATCCATCTACGAAACGTGCTGCTCCATATTTGAACTAATTTGTTGCTATGTGTGCAATACCTCATACACCATTGTATACATTAGAGTTCCCGGCTTTAAATAAAATACAATATATGACATTCAAGGTTTTAGTTTTTTATCATTTTTGAATTTTGATTACCGTGACATAGTAGCAATACAGTTATAACAAATAACGAAAGGTTCGATACTGTCTCTCTCCCTTACAATATTCTGCATACGAGATGAGATTACGTATACCGGGAATTTGAGATAGGTGAGGTAATGATTGGTCTGCTAATTATAAATAGTTATATATTGAGTTTAGTTACTGAGACAAATTCTATGATTAAAAATAGTGTTGAGTCAATTATATATAAATAGAATGGTTTTGGAACGAGGTTACCACATTTGCTTAAATCTGCTATTGTGATAAGTGTTGTGTTGCCTGAGGATGGTGCTGGAAAGTAGGCACCGAAACGTCGCCAGTAAACAAAGATGCGATAGAACCGCATTTCCAGTTGAAAAAAAAAGAATTCAACCCGATCAAAGACAAAAAAAATCGGAAAGTGTAAAGAATCGGATCTTTGTGTAACTGCCCGTGTACAACTATTACCCGCGTACTCAAAACGCGGCATTGAATTAATTGAATTGTACACACCGCAACAAAATTTCATAAAAAACATATGCTCATTTTAAAAAGCTTCAATTCTACGTCAAAGTCATGCTAAGACGTACATGCTGTGCCACTAACATATGGAAAACGAAAAGAAGTTTCACGGAGTAAATGCCATGTTAAAGTCGACCTAGGCAAATCGATCGGCTTATTGGCGTTCGAAAGTAAAATTCAATGGGCAAAAATGCTCTTCGCTGTGAAATAATGGGATATCGCATCCAACGCGCATGTGGCCTAATCACGCATCGGATAAGAAACAGCAACGAGTGTGAAGTGCACAGGAGCTGAAGGCAACCTCCAAACTGAACAACCTATGAGGTCTACACACAGATCCCATGTACTATTTGAGGTCATTACGCTATCAGTTAATAAGTTTATGCAATCCCGTCAATAAATTCAAAAATTGTCGCTAACCCACTAGCTAATGAAATTAGCGTAGATCGTGACAAGAAGCATCAATGAAATTGTTACGAGGCTGGTGATGAAGCACCACATTTTTATGATGTGGCCAGATTGTGAAGACCCACAAAACCACAAGTGGCCGCTGGAAACAATGGCACTGCTCAGCACTTTAGCTCTGATCTGTTATGAAGAAGGGCATACAAGATCTTATTACAGTGCTTACTTACTTTACTTTACTGCGGCTGACTCCTTTTGGAGGATAAGCCGGCTCCACTTTTCATGGAGTTTCTTGGGAATTTGGTACAAGTGGTGTCCCCTCACCAAATTGAATAGATAAAGGTAAAATATGTGAATGTTCCTAGTTAGATCTTGACAATTTAATTTTGTCTAAGCTTCGGCAGGATTAACTCATAGAAGCTGATTGATTGAGCGCCGTGTTAGTGCCATTTCACAATAAAGATGACACGGTCATCTAGGTCAATCAACTTGAAATCATCTTGTTCAGTCTGCATCAAGGTTATTCCAGTCATTTTCGTTAGACAAATTCGTGACTACTGAGAAAAGCACACCTGGCTAACTCAGACAGGGTTATGACCCGGCAAAGCGATCCGTCAAATAAGTACGTGCAGCATGCTTGGAAAATCAAACGCAAAAAATATCTTGGACAACGTCTATGACTAGTTGCAATTCTGGTATGTGATTAAATCAATAGCAACGAATTTAAAACGTTCTCGAAGGGCTCCAGCGCCAGGCAAGCAAGTGTCATTTCCTGTACCACATTTGCTGCGTCCTGTTCGACGCTTATCGTAATCAAATGAATGGCGATTTCTGGATACCGTAATGTTAAGAAGCACAAACTAAACACGCCATTAACTGCGCTAGGTAGCGTCCTTGCTCTATAGTCTAAAGTTTAATTGCTATAGATGTTCATCAAGACGAATATTGGTCCATAGCGAGAACAATACTGAAAGGCTCCATGCCGCCATTCGTTAATGCGTGTGTCTAAATAGAACTTTAGTCACACTGAAGACACTAACTTCTGCCAAAATTGAGAAATACGCCTCCAAAGGTATATGTTAAACTTATCCAGAGCCGCCGGTCCATCTTTTTACTCAAAAATCTATTCTTCAAGCAAAGCAATGTTTCTAGCTCAGAATGTTGTTGAAATATAGCACATTTTATACTTTAGTAATGATGACGTAGCACAGCATTGTTAATCAGTACACACGCCTGTATTTAAAACTGATTTTTAAAAAGTCGCACTTCAAAAGCAGACCAGTTATGCAAGGCCACGTTCGATATAGCATCTGTGTCAAATCCAGTTAAAGAACGACACTTCGTGGATTGTAGTACATTCTTAGATGGCCGCTTGTGCACCCCGCTCACTAGAACATGGAGGTAATTTCTGTGAATTATATGAACCAGAAAAGCAGATCAAAAACTGTGCATGATTATATACTGGCATGATAGTGTTAACGATATTTAATTACTCCATCTCTTCGCACGAGCGATCAAATGTACGTGATTGAGTTCATCTAAGACACACTCGCAACCTCTCTCTCTCTCTCTCTCTCTCTCTATATATATATATATATATATATATATATATATATATATATAGATAAAAACAATAAAAATAGATATATAGCTATATATATATATATATATATATATATATATATATATATATATGCATAAATTTTTATTTTTATCGTTACTACTATTTTTTGTTAAAAAAATTTCCAGTAGTGTTTAAAAGTTTGTGTTATGGCTATATTTAGTGAAATATTAATTATTAATGACTTATATATTGCTGTTAATGATTATGTTGATAATGATGGTCTCCATAGTGGACATTTGGATAGTAGAACGTAACACATCCAGCGCAACTGATGTAGCCCGATTTGGTTTTCTTGATGCATACTGCATTGCTTATTCGTTGCTGAAAATTCATATTGGCTACGCTATTTAGACAAAAAAGATCAAATATCCAGTCATTTAAGATATTTAACTCTACTGCGCAAATCCCACCAGCATATAGCAACATAAATATATGCACATATAATGTCAGCATGACCTTGAACTCGAATTAAGCTACCCACGACAGGGCATAGATTGCGAAGAGTGGAAAAGGCTGCCTTAATTCATCACCCGAGATGTCATGGCTATTAATGAACCTACTAAAATATGTAGGTCTACACGACACTTAAAATACTTCGAAACAACGCAACATGTTCAAGAGTAGTGGGAGTGCAGCAAGTTCGATCAAATAAACAGTAATCAAGTTCTCAACTATACTATGGAGGATATGCTCTTTCCAACCGGAAACGGTGCATTATAACAAATACCAAAAATTGTGTAGGATCACACGAAATCAGGATAATAACTTTATGCACATTTTGGCAAAAGTACTATATATACATTTAGCCGATAAAAGAAAGGAAAAACTGACTTACTTATCTGAATATCGGTATCACATAAAAGGAGCTTGGTATACTTTTCGTTTTCCGGTAGGTCAACATCTACAACAAGCATTAAGCTACTCGATCTGTCTATGCAACCAGCTATCAGCTTGTCAGCTTGATAATAAAAAAGGCAAAAATTAAAACAAACATAATATATTTATAGATCTAAATACAGGCTATAGTTATAAACACTGTACTGAATTCAATCGCCATTATAACTAACTTTAGCTCATTAAAACAAAAAAGTGGGCATTTAACATAAAGTTTCTACATCATTGAAAAAAGATTTATTCTCTCAGATAAAATGAAAGAAGAATCGGGTAGAAAATATTTCACCAATTGCTTTAAAGCAGACAACAGTAGTTGAAAAATTCCGTTACAAAACAAAGCAATCCAAATTTGCGTGGGTGGACATGATGAGACCAATCCCGTTTTATATAAACAGTCGCAGAAAACAGAAAAGCTACAGTCAGTGTCACTGGCTAACGTGTTTCAAACTCCCATGATAATAATCACAGCAGAACGGGAATCTGCCCAATACCAGTCAAACTAAAATGTAAATGTAAGGAAACTAAATTCAGAAACGCTGCATCCACCAACATTGGTCTGATATCTATTGGACTTGACTTGAACGCCGGCTGCACAATTCCTATGCAGTCACAGCCGAAACTTTAAGAATGGTGAAAGCTTCAATAGAGGTTTGGGACTGACTGCAAAATAATTGTGCAGTGTACATTCTAATCAAATACAATGTATGCAAAACTACTAGAATGCCAGCTGCAATTCGGAGTTCACATGTCATTTATCTATAAAAGTATGAAGTTTATACCTTTTAGTCAAGATGCAGTCGCGCTCTGATAATGACCACGGGAGGTCGAATCTCGCCAGTAGGTGCCACTGGTGGCAGGCACCTGACGTTGTGCGACTAGAAAAATAACTTGAGACTGGTGAATTTCGGCCTGACAACCATCGAGGCCTTAACACTCGTGCTCACAAGAGCTCCTCGTTAGAATAACAATGAAGGCTCCATCAAATACGTTGGCTCGGTCACATTTTGCGGATGCTCAAAATTCGACTGACGAGTCGAGCAATGGTCTCACACCCAACGTCAGGATAGCGTAAGAAGGAAGATGAGCAGATTTCGACATGACAGCTACATCCAAATAGGTTAGTATAGGACTCACTCATCTTCCAGGATGGGGTCTATGTGCGGACAATAGTTCTTGGTTGAAAACCCTGTGCGATATGGCATCGGGTCGAGCTGAGTGAGTCTTGTTGAAGATTTCTAGAAGAATCTTATTTATAATTTCCTTTTCCTAGATGGGCAGAGTTAGCTGCGGAGTTTGGTTGTGTTTATGATGTGATAAAGTGAACACCGTAATGAAACTGTATTGCCGATGTTGCCCTAACGTAATGCTGACTTGGCCATAACGGTGTTGTTTAGAGGTTTAGTTTGCCTCGCTTCTGTGTTATCAAGGTAAATATACTCATAATAACTAGGTCCTTCTCGTCATAAATCTCTCTAATAATGTATATTCCTTAATTATTTTTATTGTCGTTATAATTGTTTTTTGCTATACTAATTGATGATGATACAGAGGAGTCAATGCCAATAAGGTATAATTAGCCACGGCTATCCACTGTGCCGTAACTGCCGCTAGACTCCCGCATAATTTCTCCCTTTAAATTATCTTTAGGTTAATGAGAGTATGGTGCGTCGTGATAAAGTGACCGATATCGCTAATTATAGGATCCATCCATCCATAGGAGGATGGTATACCTCTCCGGTTTTTACAGCTAACAACAGAAGTTAAATGTATGAGTGGGCGAGCATGATGTCACATTGGCCCAATCAGCAAATTCGGCGTTCAGCAACAAGATTCTACGATTATTGAAGATTTTCAAAATTTTACAAGAGCGAGTATGTTTGGAAATATTTGGACTAGCGAATTCGAGCTGTGTCACCGAAGATTTTGGGTCAACTAAAGACTCGACGACTGGCAGTAGCAAGAACTTCGGCTTCAGAACGAAATGGGCCATAATAACTGTTTGTATGCGTTTAGCATTGGACCGTAACCGATAGACAATACCTGAGTACATTTAATTGATCTCTGAAACTCATTTTCTTTTCTTCATAAAAGAGCATCGCCAGATTATTCGACATCAAAAAGCCGGCCACCATTATTGATATTCACTCGGAGGCGCGTTGTGCTTAAGCAGGGTTGTAGCCGTGACAAGCCTTTTGAGCGCCGGAGCCAATCGAAAAATGTTGAAAAGGCCTTTATTAGTGATAAACCATGTCAATGAATCATGATAACAGGCTTCGAGAAATCGAAATTTTTTAGCCGATACGTCATCATTTAGCACAGTTTGCAATTAACTTACACGCGAAGTCTAAGAAAGCAACAATAGCAGGTGAGTAACAGATGGCGTAACTCGAGTGTATGAAGTTTGTCCACGCAAAGAGTAAATAATAAAAATAACAACAGAAATAATATTTAAGACAAATTAGAGATTTACGAGAGAGATAGGCAAAGAGAAAAGGAATACCTAACTACTATGATTAAGTTTACCATGATAACTCACAGAAATGAGGCAAATTAAACCTCTCCACAAAACCATTATGGCAAAGTTAGCATTCGGGCAAGACAACATCAGCAATACAGCTTCCTTGTGGCTTTCACTGTATCACGTCATAAACAAGCCAAACCCCGCAGCTAATTTCGCCATACTAAGAAAAGTTACGAAGATGATTTGACTAGACACCTGCAACAAGATCGCCACTGAGCACGATTCGAGGCCATATCGCTAAGAGGTTTCTAACCAAGAACTATGATACGCACGAGGACCCCATCCTGGCAGACGAGTGGGTCCTATACTACCCAATTTGGATGTAAGACTCTTCAATTGTTTCTGTCATGTCAAAATCTGCCCACCTTGTTTCTTACGCCAATCTGGGGCTGGACGAGAGAACAGCTCTACTGGGCAATCGAAACGAGGGCATACGCAAAACGTGACCGAGCCAACGAAGTTGATGGAGCTTTATTTGTTTTACTATCGAAGAGCACTTATTGTCAGATCCAAAAATACGTCTACGGATGTCAACGTTTGTTAATCGTTGTTGGTAACCACCATGTGCTATAATTCTCAAACAGCGATGATAGAATGCCTGTAAGCGTCTCAAATCATCAACTCTACGAAGCCAAGTTTCACTAGCGTATAATAAGACAGATGCATTGTAAACACGACTTTTAGGGCAGAGTGAAATATTGGCGTTTCTCCATAAATGAAAAAGGTGCGATAAAGCTACTCTAGCTTTCGCGATTTGTATTCTAACCACGTTGGACATATTGCCTAAGTTACTGATAGAGCTCCTTACTTACTTTACTTTACTTTACTGCGGCTGACTCCTTTTGGAGGATAAGCCGGCTCCATAGAAATCCCGGATTATACCTCTCCATGCCGGGCGGTTGGCATCCATTTCAAAACATCGAACATTCCAACACCAGAAATAAATAGGTGTTTTCGCGCTGATACAGAGCGTGTCGCTTGCCGGGGACGCCGTAGCATGAACGGTTTTTGTGACATTTCATGGAGTTTCTTGGGAATTTGGTACAAGTGGTGTCCCAAGATATATAAACCTGTCGACTATGTCTAGATATTCGTTCTGCAGTCGCAGCGTTGGAGTGAGTGGTGGGTGATCCTGTAACAGTATCTTCATTTAGAAGGTTCGAATTTCAAACCGAAAAACTGAACAACGTCTGTTAATCTATTCAAGGTGGCCCGGGCAGCATACCAATTGTCGAATAATAGTACGATATCGTCCGCATAGTCAAGATCGACTAGTTTACCGCCCGGGAGAACTTCAACACCTTCATCCTGAATGTTTGGAATGTGGGAACATGAACAACCTTGAAGAACACCACTGCTGGTTGTACAGTTACGCGTTAATTCGTTGTAGACCTTAACGCGACAAGAAGTATTTGTGTAGAGAGCCCGTATAATATTAACCAATTTTGTGGGCACATCGCTTTTCGACAAAATATGGAATAAAACATTGCGATCCATCGAATCAAATGCACCCTTTAAGTCTAGAAAGACGGTTATTGTGGGACGGTGATATAAATGCCTCTGTTTAAGAACTTGCCTTTACGTAAAATTATGATTTATACAACCTCGTCCTGCGCAGAATCCGACCTGTTCTTCTCTTGTATATGATTCACGTGAAGCGCTAAGACGACGTAGGATAATCGAAGTAAATAACCTAGATAAAACCAGAGTCAAGCTTATACCACGATGGTTATTGCACGAATTACGATTGCCTTTTTGAAGATGGGAATGATGGTCGACACATTTCAATCAAGTGGTACGGTTTCCTCATTCCATATAGTATGAAAACGTTTAGTCAACGCTCCATGAATTATATCACCACCATCTTTAAACAATCCTGGAAACAAATCATCCGGGCCTGCGGCTTTGCGGAATTTAAGAGATAGGATTGCCACGCGTAATTCTAACTCGGATGGTTCTTCGGGACTAACATTACAAACTGTTGATTCAGACATGCTTTCGGGAATCGGAAATGACGCGGGTGGCCAAGAAAATTGATCTTTGAAGAGTTCAGCCTCCTGTCAAGACGACTTATTTTATCGGTTATTAAATCGTTGTTACTATCATTTACGGTTTCACTAACTTTTAATTTTCTCGGACCTGTTGCGCGAATAAGATGGAACAAACAGCGACTATTACCTGACGCGAAAGCTACTTCCATTTCTTCAGCTTTTCTGGTCCAAATTTTTTCGAGATCGACTTTTAGACTGCGTTTAAGTTGGCGTCTTAAATTGCGACGGGTATTATTATGAGTCGAGCCAGGTGGAGTTTGGCGCCTTATATCGAGTATCTCCATAGATTTTAAAGAGAGCCAATGATTATTTCTACGGGGGCCTGCAATGCCACTTACAGTAGTATCTGCACTGTGCATAGTGGAGCTCATCTTGGACCAAAGTATATTAGGATTTTCGCCATTCAGACCAGTTAGATTAGCCTTCAGAATATTTACATAATTTTGTCGGAAGGATGGTTTTTCGAGTTTGCCTACATCAATTTTGGGTTTATTCTTAAGTATATTCCCGAAAAAATTTAGTGCAAATCTACAAAGGATAAGTGCATGGTCCGAGTGGACGTAAGAGTTCTTAAACGAACGACAATCCTGGATGCAGTCACGCCATCTATAACTAATTGCTACATGATATATTTGAGTCAATCGTTGTCCGTGTACTGGAGGATCTCATGTAGCGCAACGTCTAATACTACGCCTGAAGTTTGTACTACTTAAATATAGTCTATGTTCAGCGCAGCTATCCAAAAGCCGTTCACCATTATCGTTGCGAGTCGAGCTTAAAGTGTATCTTCCACGGAAATTAAATTCTGTGTTACTTAAGCTCCCAACTTGAGCATTCATGTAGCCCATAACCAGGTCTATATTTGAACTTCGTGCTTTACTTAGTAAGGAGCTTAATTCGGAGTAAAAAGCGTCCTTGTTTTCTTCTGTGCTGCAATCGGTAGGAGCATATGCAGATACAACGAAGAAGCAACGATGACAACGGTTTTTTGCTTTGATTTTAGTAGATGTATTTAAACTTGCCGCACACAGTCGACTATTTAAAGGGATACATTCAATAAAGCAAGCTTCAGCTCGTGCACCTAGGGCTATACCAACGTCCAATTCACCAGCTTGAGAGCCAATAACGCATAGATAGGGATGGCGCAACCAGTTCTGTAATGGACGTATGATACTGCGTTCTAGTTTCAGATACGCAACATATGTCGATTTCTAATTTATAAAACGTACGTGCAAGAGATCCTTGTTGTCCAATTTTTTTAAATGTTAGCACATTAAATGCGCCTACATTAAAGCCTAATCTAGGTTTAATGAATGATCGTCTACTAGACCTATTCTCGATATTTGGTAACCTGATATTGGGCTTAGTGATATGATCTACACCAAGCAAAGAAGGAGGAAGAATTGGAGATATAGTTGCCTGCAGCAGCCGGATTTCGCCTATCTACCCTGCGCGGCTCGGCAGATAAGGCGACCCTTTTTACGCTGCGCGTCGGCCGATACAGTATGTAATTATTGTAAGTTGTACTTTTCATGGTTATATGTGGATTGTAAAGGAACACTTAGTCGCCCATTCCTAGTGAAGATGGTTTGTATTCGGAGTTTTCCTCCTCCTAGATAGTTTGCCAACCAAGGCTGATGAGCACTATCTGTCCAGATACCAGTCAACGAAGTTTCCTTCAGCAGGCGAAACTTGCCATTCCCGTTTGGAACGCTTGCTCTCATTCCGTCACTACACGATTAGCAAAAAGGTTACTGCGCAGTTAGACCAAACTGGAGGCTTCACATGAAACGGGATGATGGCTGTGTCCCTTTTTGACCCGGCAAGGTTCATGCTACCATTCCTTGGATGACTAGCTTGTACCCGTCGGTCGTCAGGCCGGAATTTCTATGGCTACGGGCCAATTACTACTTAATCATATACCTTTCCATTCTTGCACAAAACACGCCCAGAAAATCAATTTGTGTGTCCTTTCAACCAATATCAACTCGTATACTGATTATTTGTTGTTTCAACACTATAGGTTTTCCGTAGACGAATATTCCAAGTGCATCCACCCACAATCTTTTTCAGAGTTGCGGTCATTATAGTCTTTTCGTGATCAGGCATACAATTCAATGCTTCGCAATCAAGAAGGAAAACATTTTATGTCACATTAAATGATGCCATTATTATGTCAAAAGCTTTAAGACGACGTCGAGCGAGGCCACACAATGAGGCTCTTGTGAAAATTCTTATTATATCTAATAAGTGTTTTTCATTTTCAAGTTATTAATTTTTACAGAATCTGTGTAACACTGAATCTATAAAAGGGTTGTTAACGCACTCTGAATAAATGCTGTTGGCGTGTATACGCATTCTGTCAGCATAGCTCCCCATTACCTGAAAAATCAAAGTGCTTTTGGGTTATAATTATGGCTTTTTGTAATGACTATCCAACAATCGATTGATTACATATTGCCCTCTCCACTACTAACTTTAGTATTACCGCTTGGTATTCAAAGAATTATCATGGCACCTCTTGTACGCCAAAGACTAAAATATATTGCAGTTCTATCAATTTCAATTAACATCAAAATCACTAAGTAACCGTTTTATTGAGTGAATAAGCACAATGTACAACCACGAGCAACACTAGCTCCCGTAGGTTCAACTTGGCATATGATAAAAGCAGACTTGCTAGGGCCAATAAACCTTATTGTCGCGAAATTAATTGAACAAAGTTGTTTTAATTCAAAAATGTAAATATTCTTAAAATACTTACTTGGACTGCCATTTGCCTGGATGCCAGCCAAATATTTGGCCGTGTTCTTGCTGAGGTGTTCCGGCAAAGTGATTTTTCTTAATTTTCGCTCGCTAATCTTTAGCTGACCCACGAGTTTACAGCTCATTTGTGAAATGGCCCTAATATCGTAGAAAAATAAAGAAAAATGTGAAAAAACAAAATAATTTCAGAACTGGATGTATCAAAATTACATGAACTTTATTGTGACTAACACAGGCCTGCGTTGGTCACACCAATGATTATGTAAATTATATAAATTCTAGCTGTTACATAATTTGTAGTACCTTCATAATGGGAAAAGGCATGGCAAATTATTGTTCGAAACAAGAAAAATTGTAATTCATTTTTCCTTGTAGTGTCTACAAAGAAACATATTTATCTATTTTCCAAAAGCAAACCAAGAATCATCATCATCATCATGTCCAGCCACACAAAAGTCAAGTGACTAATGTTTCACTGCCATATAACCATAAGGAGTGGAAAAAAGTATATAAGTGAATTTAGACAAATTATTAGTGAGATTTACGAGAGAGAGAGAGAGAGAGAGAGAGAGAGGGGTAGAGAGAGAAGGAATACCTTGCTACTATGAGTAAATTTATCAGGATAACTCACAGAAATGAGGCAAACCAAACCTCTCCACAACACCATTATGGCCAAGTTAGCATTCGGGCAAGGCGACATCAGCAACACAGCTTCCTTGTGGATTTCACCGTATCACGTCATAAACAAACCGAACCTCGCAGCTAAATTTTCCCTACTAAGAAAAGAAAGTTACGAAGATGATTCTACTATACATCTGCAACAAGATCGCCACTGAGCTCGATTCGATGCCATATCGCTAAGGGTTTCTAACCAAGAACTGTGATGCGCACGAGGACCCCATCCCGGTAGACGAGTGGGTCCTATACTACCCAATTTGGATGTAAGTGACTTTAATTGTTTCTGCCATGTTAAAATCTGCCCACCTTGTTTCTTACGCCAATTTGGTGCTGGATGAACCAAGAATAAATCTGGTTCGACAAAATAATAAATATTAAAACGCCCAATATTTTAAATGCAATACATCCAAATAAGGTTCAACGCACATATACAATTTTTCAACAATATACCACGCAACTGCTTACGTATTTAAAAATTTACACGTTCCTACACTCCGGTCTCTAACTGCCTGGTCGAAAGCCCTACGTGGACCGATAAGCGACAATATACAATTTTTCAACAATATACCACGCAACTGCTTACGTATTTAAAAATTTACACGTTAGTTAAAATTAAAACGTTCCTACACTCCGGTCTCTAACTGCCTGGTCGAAAGGCCTACGTGGACCGATAAGCGACAATGAAAGTCAATTACAGATAATTAGACTACCAGGATGGGGTCCATATTCCTACACAGTTTTTGGTTAGAAACCCCACGCAATATCGCATCCAGTCGATCACAGTGGCGATCTTCTTCAAGATTTCTAACTAAATCAGCTTCAATCCATTTTTTAGTAGGAAAGAGTTACCTGTGAAGCTCGGACGTTCTATATGAAGCGATACAGTGAAAACCACAAGGAAACTGTACTGCAGATGTAGCGTTGCCTTAAATCTGACTTCGCGATAATGGTGTGTGTATGTATGAGTAGATGTCTATGCTTCCTCGTTTATGTTTGTTACTTGAATAAAAAATTCTCCCATTCATTTTTTGCGTTTCTTTTATTTAAAAAAAATATTTCCTATGTAGTCTTAAAAATAATACTATTTATCTCATGATTATATGACAAAGGAGCATCAATTATTAAAAGCTGTTGTATTGCAGTTGTTAATGATAATGAAATATGCTAATTATAATGCAATTCCTGCGCAACATAGAATTTAGTCAAACAATGGAATATTTTCCTCCTTATTTATCCTTTCTAACATTAACGTTGCTGTTTTTTTCATGATTATAGTTCATCAGTGAGACAGTCACGAAAGACTTATAGCACGGTTTTATTGTTTCACCAAAGATATTTTTTTAATTCTAAATTTTATAAACACGGAATAACTATGTAAATATCAACACTTTTTGATCAGCTAACTGCAAACAACTCATTTTCGACAATATTTCCGTTTATCTGGACCTTTTTACCCTACAAGATCAAGGTAAATAATCGATTCTCTGTCGCGCAATATGTCTTATTTAAGTTTGCAATGATTTATGGGAAAATGAAGTTAATTTGCATTTAAGTTACTTGATGTCAATTCATATAACCAGACTAACGCTTCGCATTTGACTAAAGACACCAGGCATTTTTCACCAGACCACATGAGGAACAGAGCTGGAAGGTGAACCAAAAATCTGCATGATTGGGAGATTTCAAAAAAAACGCGATAATTTCCAAAGTCGATTACTTCTTTACATACTTTAGAAATCTTGCATGTAAGCGCGGCTAATAATTCGTCATATACATGGTTTCAATGGCCCGAATAAAATTATTAAAACCTCAGCACTAGCTAGGTCTTCTCACTTAGATATTTTTAGGAATCCGCTGAGGTTAAATCATGGCGAAACTCGATTTCTGAAACTGAATATGAAGTTTCCTATCCTTAACTTATAGTCTAAAGCATCTGTTTCAATCCGCACATGAAGTTCTTACTCAAAATCAATTGCTTCTTGCAACTAAGTTAATATATCGCTAGGTTTGTTTTAAATTCAACCAAACACTTTTTGCTTTTCGCATAATCTTTTCCAGAACTCCAGATTTTATACTTCACTTGCCTTTAAAGCGTAACATCATGTACAAAAATGTTTATGATTATTGGCCTGAAACAACTGAAAACAATACGAGCCCTACTATAACTCTTATAGTAAGCCGTGTTTTATCTGTACAAATTTAATTTAAATCAGTTGTCTTCTAAAGCAATTTCTGTTCTACGTATTAACTGTAATTGCATTATGAATTTTCCTTAATCGAAACTACCGTTTGCTGCGCCTGTGACTTTCATTTGCTTATATTATGACTGACGAAACTGTAACAATGCATATTCGTTGGTATATTACCTATTTCGCCTCTTATATCAGCATCGACTGTGTTTTAAAATCACAATAATGATTTCTGGTAGGCATTTCAATAGTTCTTTAGAGTTAATAATATTATTCAGTTGTTAATATCCGCATTATTACACAACTTATTGTTAGTGACTTTCACACTAATATAGTATACCACACTTTGCACTACTTGCCCATATTGGAAAGTAGCATTGATAGCATTGATATTCTATGAGAATTATTTGATTAAAATAAATACACGTTTATCATTACAATTATACTAACACACAATAAGCATACACTGTATAAAGCTTGTTTCATACTACATCTGCGTGTGATCAACTGCATATTTAATAAAAATAGTTCTTACACATATTCTGACACCATGAACGACTTATGATTATAAGGTAGTGAAGCATTAAACACTTTTTGGCTTTTTTATGGCTCTGCATGATGATGATGATGATATTCGAAAAATGTCTACTAGAGCCCATAAGCATTTAACCTAGTCAACTTTTATTTTTACTCAGTGGTCAATGAAAACTGAAAGCGTAACCATATTACTTCAAGATGCCCAGAAGCGCTGCTTTCACAGTTAAACAAACCTTTGTCAGATCGCATGCTACTGACTTCTGTCACTGTTTGGATTTTGAATATTTTCAGCTATTTGTTTAAGACTTTTGTCATAACTCTACAACAACAAAAACAACATGCTGTTAGATAGAGCAGCTTCATGAACACTCGACTAAATTTTTTTGCCTTGCTAATTATTTATGCTACCAAGGTTTTCACAGCAGTAAAGCAGTGTCATGGTTGCTTTCTTGACAATATGAAAACATTTATAGTTAGCGTTTCAAATAGCCTCTGACAACAGAGTTTTAGTTCCTGGCGTGTGTACTTTCATTAAGAGAAGGGACTAAAGCGATTTCTGGCGCCTTTTCGAAACACGTTATCTAAGAGAAGAAAACTTCTGACATTACACAAACGCTTAGGTGGTTCTTGTCAGACTTGTTTGGCAGAGAAGGAGTACTCTGAACCCTAATAATCCATCCTCAATGGAAAAGGGCGACTTAGTGTTCTCTTATAACCCTCAGACAAATATAAAAAAGAAAATACTGATCCTATACTGCATAGGTTGCACGTAGGATAAAAATGTTCGCCTTACCTACTGAGTCTTACAAAGCGGATAAACAAAAACAAGCAAGTACAGATTGAATTGAAATTATATCTGCTGAACTGTACAAGCCCGGTATCCACATTGCTAGTCTCTAAGAGAATAGAATTGCTTTCGGCACCTTTCAATGCGTCTCATTTTGGTCTAACTTACGGGGTAAATGATACATCTGCCATCGTAATGCGAGAGCGATCTGGCCAGGTATGGTGTCGCATGTTTTCTATTCAAGCGATGCATCGAAAGCGCTTTTTGACTGGACGACTATAAGCTCTCGTTTGGCTTATGCTAGATTTTACGTAGGTAAGCTGGCTACCGCAGTCGTAAATGTGTACGCGCCAACTCTCAGCTATCATTATAATGTATTGAACTATTTACTTAAATAGCTATCAGCTTTGATATCTGGCCTTTAACGGCGTACAGGCATCTCGACGTCTAACCAAGCTTAGACTGTTCTGGAATTTAAGCTGAAAGAAGACGGCTCCAGGCTGAAAATAAATGTGATAGCGGCGGCAAAATCTCCAATCTCGTTCTTAGTCCTAACATAGTAGTGTTGGACTCATTGTCCTATCACCATAAGCGGAATCTTCCTGCTATACACAATGATTTGACCCACGTAAATAGAACCGCGACGTGGCGTCGCACTCAGACCCCATTCTGGTGGTCTACAGTTCAGGACTCGAATGCGTAACAAATGCGTTACACAAGCTCAATTACGGGGATCGACCAGTCATCTGGTCGCTAGAATGAGGTTGAAATAGCGTTTTCACGACAGTACACATTGTGTCCAAATATCTGGGCACGAAATCGGATATAATTGCGAAGTTTACCCTTAGGAACACCTATACTTCAGCTGTGCCACACGCAGCTACAGCCTAAGTCGTACTAAATAGCAAATTAAGTTCTATGAAGAGACAACTTAAACAAGTCCAAAGCCATCAAAATCGTCTTCTACATCTTCTAACACATAAGTTCCTCAAATCGCGGCATCGGCTGCGAAACTAAGAGATTGCACTATAATTCGTAAGCTTTGCATGAGCTAACCGCCAGGCACGAGGCGGATGAAAAATAGGACTGGTTTAACGTCACTAATGTGTTTGAAACAGCGTCCAAGTGTAACAACTTGTGTCAATTCTACGGTTATATTCGACATATTAGCAGTTATATTGCCAACGGAGTAAAGAAATCACCCATCGAATTTTCTACGAGATGGACTTCGAGACTCCTACTTTTGATGAAATGGAAGACACTTGCGGTCTCATGAGAGACAGCAAAGCCCCCGAGGTCTATGTTCTTCCTTCTGAACGTTTTAGCAGAATAGTGGTTCATAATGATTTAAATAAGCTAGTAACAGCAATCTTGAAGGAGGAATCCGCCTCAAACGAGTGAAACTGTTGGTTCCATCCACAATAGAGTGACACAAGTAATCCTGACAACTACCGCGGTGTCAGTTTGTTGTGTTTAATCAATGGTGGTCACCACTACTACCCTCAGAAGGATTTGCGAAGAGCGAGAGAAGCGAACTCAACCATTCCAGGAAGGGCTTCAACCACGAATGGGACGAGCGGACCAAACTCATACACCCCGCCACACTCTTCAGTTGCGCTGTCAGTAGCAGTGGCTCACTACTGTTGCTTTCTTAGACATCTTAACCGAGTTTGATATTGTCACGCGTGTAAGTTTATGGTGAGCTATGCTTCATTATGGCTTTCCGCCCTAAATTAATCTATTTCTAGAACCCTGTTAAAATGACAAATCGGAATGTGAAAGCCTAACAGAAAATTTTGCGATCAGCCCCGGCGTTTGACAAAGATTTTTCATTGATTCCACCCCGTATAATTATATTATTTATGCAATCTTTCCTCAAGTTAATGCAGCAGCCACCGAACTTGTGGACGGCTTGTTAAAATCGATTACGCTGACGATGCTGTTCTGATGATATAAAAAGGAAAATGTCGTTTTGGCTATTTTTCTACTGTTTAATAAAGCGAAATTCATATTAATTTCGTGAAGCCACTGAAACAACTCGGTTGGTTGACTGGAACGGCAGAATGGATAGGCCAGCAATCTCTTGGCCAGATATTATTATTCCTGACGCCAGCCACATGATCACGGCGCAAGTAAATCACACTAATAAAAAGACAATTGAATTGGCGAAAAAATGTTTTTCTAGAGGCAAACAGGGTTTAGCCGAAAGCCCTGGATAAGTATGCCTTTTAAGCATTGGTTCCTCTGAATCCCACCGTGCGTGGAACCTAGGTCACTGTTTATTGCGCTGTATTGTATAAATATTAATATTTATTTCTAAATTAATTTTTCTAATCGTTAAACTTTACTCTTTGTTCAAACATCTTCAATATTGACTATTATATACAATTTAAGCCTACACGTTGGAAAATAAGTAAAAAATCTTAGACATTTATTAATTTTGTACCTCCAAACTCGTGGTTCTACAAAATTTTATATTTAGTTAACTTTTCCCTAAACTTTATTATTTAAATACTTCAATATGAAGAATCAGAATTAAGTAACTAGATTTTCTCCTTTCACTGATTTTGGCACTACGATCTGCTCAAAATCAAACTTCTCACATTAAAGAGAAATATTAACAAAATTACACAGCAGCATGCAATAAAATCCTGCGAAAACGCTATATCTTCCGTTTATAGCCATATTTCTGATAATAATAAACGCAAGAGCAATCTGTTCATTACGAATCTCCAGAATAACTTCACGTATTACTGTAAATGTTCATCAGAATTCTACAGCCAAACTATCGGACTAGACACATATTCAGACTTTAGACCAAATTAGGAAAGAAAAGACACTTAGTAGTAAATTTCAACAAGAGTCCGTAACAGTACTTCATCGAAAACTTTTCCATTTTACATTATGAGCTTCAATATGAAGAAAATATAATACAGCTTGGCAAAGCCATTTTAAGCACGGTCAACCCATCATCGATTAGCCTCGAATCGCCATCACGTACAATTGCACTAATCACTACTACACAGACCCCGTTTCTACCCAATAGGATACAAATGAAAAACATTTATACTAACCTTAAATTTGCATAGAATGTTAAACATAACCCCAGCAAATTATAAGCAAGATTTTTTATAATCACAAAGAAAATTTATGGTAATATCAAATTTTTTTATGTGAATAGTAGTTTTATGCATATTTCAAACAATGATCTGCCAATTTCACAAACTCGTATCTTACCGACAGAAGACGCGTCGCCACACTAGACGGAATACTACCTCCTCTATTGCCTTTCAGTTCTAGATTTCTACAAACTCTAAATCTAAGACCTCTTTTTTAGCATCATAATCATGCACAACAATACAAACGTTATTAATAGATAATATTTCACTGCCATACAACCATAAGAATAAAAAAAAGAAAATCTTTTAATAAAGACAAAGAATAATTTAGGCACAAAAATAATTAGAGACTTACGAAGGAAAAAACTTATTTACTACGAGTATATTTACCAAGATAACGCAAATAAGTGAGGCCAACCAAACCTCTACACATCACCATTACGACAAATACAGCTTAAAGGCAAAGCAACATAAGCAATACGAGCTACCATTCATTTTTAGCATTATATTTCTTCCAATAAATAACGCAATTAAGCACAATAAAATTATCAAATATGCGGATGCCACTAATCATCCCAAAAAATTTAAACACAATCAATTCAAAACTTTCATGTAGATCCACTGACAAGCCAATGCATACTAAAAAACAAAAACTTGAAATTAAAACATGGAAATCATCTTTTTTAAATTTATTAAGACGGTGTTACTTACAGGTGACACACGGTCTCAAATCCACAAGTTTGATAAACCCAATGTCCAGGCAAACTAAGAATTCCTCGCTTAGGCTTATTTCTTTGTAAGGCATATTTAAGACCTATTTTCTCATATAAAACCATTATTTGGAACCCCACAAGCAATAAACTATCTTACAAACCCAAAAGATGCAAAGATAACATACAAAACCGCATATTCTCCTACCTATCTTACAAAATCTCACCCAGGTTAACCTTAAAGCGCTATGGTTTGGAAGACAAGCAATATAAATAATAGAATTAATAATAATACATTTATTTGGCATCAAAGGCCAACAGGCCCGACCATTTAAATAACAAACATAATTATACTAAGAAACTTGACCTTGGTACATTTAAGATTCCTTTAAGTTGCATTTCCAGAGAAACTAGAATGAATGATTCAAAATACTTTTATTATCGAACACAGTCAAATTATAAAACCGAGTACAAATCGATAACAACCAGAACCTGGATACCCTTAATATTATTAATTACGAAAACCTAATTGGTCTAGCTAGACAATATCACAAACGCGATAGTTAAAATCAAATGACAATTAAAAAAAATATATGAAGTAATTTGAAACTGATAATTAGAAGAAAAAGATAAGTTATCTAGTATTACAACCATCCCAACTAATTAAATGCATGAAATCCTCATGCCAATCAACTGATAAGTCTATAATACCTAATCAAACTTATTAAAGGCGATTTTAATCAAGTCAATGTTTACCTTATCAACACACGAACTGGTGCTCTGTTTGCATCTCGTAATGCCCATATAATTCCAGTTAAAATATAAAAATTGCTGTATTACCATTGAAACATACATTTCAAGCGTTCTTTTTGTTCATACAAAATATGTAATAATATAACTCGTTCAGCCAAATACCACAGGTAATTCCTACGGTTTTAGTTATTTTTAATACGAAATGTAAGGTAATTGTGCAGTTGCTACCGAACCTGAGCATATTCCACGGAATTCGTCAAGTATTTATATTTTTTCGACGTTCTTCCCACGGACATAAAGCTCCTACCCCAGCACGAATTTAAAAAGGCGGCCCAGAAGTACTTCTTTAATAACTTTCTAGGTGAGACGACCGATTGGAAGCGAAATTGGTTCATTCTTAAATCATAACACATCTTTCACCCCAGGCTATTTCTTTTACTAGTTTCAGAGGGCGAAATCTCTCTGACTGATCTCTAATTTCCACTTTTCCCCTCTGATACCATTTCTATTCTATCACATGCATATTGTGGTTAAATACTTTGCTAGTCACAATTTCATTCATCCCCAAATATCCTACCTTTGATTTTTACTTCAATGGTCGGGCCTATTGGCCTTTGATGCCAAATAGATGTATTATTATTTTTATAACATTAGTATGTAATATTATATTGAATGAATGACGGCTTCAGGCAAGTTTGAGATTGCAACATCGATGGACAGTTAAAGACACACTAGGCCTAGGGAGCAATTCTATACTAGGACAGATACAAACTAGGAATT
Source organism: Eudiplozoon nipponicum (assembly GCA_029291075.1). NCBI lineage: Eukaryota > Metazoa > Platyhelminthes > Monogenea > Mazocraeidea > Diplozoidae > Eudiplozoon > Eudiplozoon nipponicum. Next base: position 47,966 of record JAQBSW010001703.1, on the reverse strand, counting down.
ACCGAGGTTCTCGATAAAAATAGCAGCACCAGTCCTATAAAATTAATGATTTTCTAATTGTTAATAAGTTACGCACTCAATACAATACATTACCTTATTTTATATTTCTATTTTCATCTTTTCAATTGTTCGGCCAGATGGCCTTCTTGGCAAATAAAGATTATTATAAATAGCATAAGATTAAGTTTACCATAGATAAAACGGAAAGTCAGAATTGCAGTCATTTTTATAAAGTGGAGAAACTTTTATCTTCCCGTAGCACCAGTCTCCCGAAAGCAAAACTCCAATATTCTGAATCCCAACAGCAACTCTAATTAATTCCATTAGATTATAGATTTGCAGAGGCCAATGCTTGCTGCATTAACAAGAAAGATTTTGTTTACTGAATGGACGTCGCTTAGTACTATGCTAGTTTAGTAAACAAATATGTTAACATTGGCCTGAAAGAGGCAAACTTTATTTATGTCAGAGGAAATACCCTTCTCTGCTAGATAACTCGTGTGACAAAAACACACCAAATTAAGCGCCATAAATTAAGCAGTAGAAAAATATTGAAATTGTAATTTACCCAGGTTCAAGTAAATGCCGTACGACGTTACAAAGTCAGTTAGGAGTCAAGGATGACTGAGTTGGTACTGTTGAGCCGTTATTAGGGCCGGTATTTAGTTCTATAGCAAATGCCGAGAAAGTCGGTTAGTGTAACAATGTCTAGAAGTACTCCTAAACACTTGAGACCACTTCTGGCAGATTTGGGTTGTTGTTCCTTTTGTTGTGGCGTTGACATCCATGGCGAGTGAGTAGTTGAGTAATCTCGTTGAAGTTCTGCAGTAACTGGCTCACTGAAAGGATCAACTGTAGATGTTGCTCCGTCTTACTAGTTGTACAGAAACAAGATTGGCGTCACTAAAATTACCAATGTGTGTGAAGCAAGCTCAAAATCAACGTAGGTGACGTTAGCAGACAGCACGCACACGTAACGCACAGCAGAAGGCAAACGCGACAACTGACTTGCATGTTAAATTCACCATGCTTAAATAGCCTTGATTGGGCAACTCGCACGCCATTGTTTTACGGCAAATTTCGCTTGTTCCTCATTGGTGCCGCGTAAATTGAATTGAATTTAATTTACGCAATATGTCGGCGAAGTGTTTTGAGTCGTTATATTGTGTGGAGGTTAATTTAATTATTGGACACCAATTAACTCCTCATATAAAAATAAATCAATTTTATTTTTGAACATTTGATGTTATCGCTGGTTTCGTAAAAAAATATTGTATTTCAAAAAAAAATATTGTAAATCTTTTTAAAGTTCTTTTGTTCATATTGTCGAAGTTTTTGACTTGTCTTGTCGAAGGAAAAAGTTTGAGTTTGATCTGAGTTGCTGAATTGCACAAGCAGAACAGTGCGTAGTCCATTTCCGAATCTTTGCTAATAAATTATTTTCATCCACTTTTGTCAATCGTTCTTATTACGTACTAATCAGATGGATGTTAAATTTTATTAAGGTAATTGACGTGGATATTTGTTATCAAGGTCACCACCATATCATCCATATAATCTGTGGATATAAGCGTATCCTGGTAAGCTTAATTAATATAATATATAAATTGCAAGTAATTTAATATTATGGCTGGTTTATTAAATACTGAGGATACAGAGCATTTGGTTAGTGGACTTAAGGATTGTAGCTTAAAAGATTGTTCAGAGGAACGTAGGTGTTCCAAGATAGATGATTATTCCGCATATAAGGATTCTCCGGGCCTGGCATTCCAAAGACTCTCTTATGGTAGTGACCAAAGGGCCTTTACAATTGTAACACGCGGCTCCGCGTTACAACCCAACGATGTTCAATTTTGACAAATGCAGTGCTCCTTAAGGTCAAATAATCTAACTCTGTTCTTACACAATAGTTCTCTTAACTGTGATTTTAGAATTAATCTCTGTTATTTTCAAGCAGTTTTAATTGAGATTTCTTGAACTGCAATTTTATTTGTAATTAATAGGGTTGTTTATTAAATATACAGACCTGCGTGAAAAACGCATGGAACATGCGGTGGATTATAGTGTCACAGCGGATTTATTTCGCTCAGTTAGATTATTCGAAGTTTATGCAAGGGATATTTTTTTCAGTGACAACTTTTAACAGTGACTATGTTCATATTATCATGTATTTTCAATCAGTTGCATATATTCATTTCAATTCAGACATTTGTGAAAGAATAATTGCTTGTGTGTAAGATACGCAAGTTTAAAATAGCGTTCATTTTACCACCGTCTACGGCATGGAAAATTTTGTTTAACTGTGACTTGTGCATGAAACACTCATCTTTGTGAACAATGTTCTACTTTTGCCGTCTAGAGTACGGACAATTTAGTTTGACTGTGACTGGTGTTTAAGACATTCATTTGTGTTAAAATTTGTTTTTATTGCCGTTTATAGCATGGTCAATTTGGACTAACTGTCAATTCTATTTCTATTTGCAACATGGTGTACAATATACTTGTGATAACTCGTTTTAGCCTACTCACATCAACTATCCGAAAAAGATGAGGGACTGATCATGAGTACGGGTAGTAACAAAAGCCACCATGGATATGTAGGAAGGGTACAGAATCACAAACTAGATAGCTACCCCGCAAGAATACTCCTACAATATCATTTCCTCTCTGAAAAAAGAAAAAAAGAAATATTCCTCTCGACTAGGCTTGATAAGAAATGCATGGCAGAGTTTGAACCAAGTTAAGCAACTGGTTATTATTCTGCCCATAGGTATAAATAAATATACCGTAAATGCTGGGCTTAAGTATGCTTGTTGGTTGCTTCAACAATGATATGATGCCATGAAACTACTAGGAATTGATACACAAATTTCTAGCTGTAGTGGCCCGTCATACCGCGTGAGGCAAAATAGAGCAGTGTAAGGTTTGGAAGTCGCAGCGTGAGGATTTCAAAGTAGATTGCCACAGAATTTGCTAGGTTTAAGTTAAAACTTGGGCAGGCTAGATCGCCGTCAATGTGTTTGTATACGACCAAAGGAGCTAGTGTGTGGTCGACATTGTGTTAAAGATATTTTTAGAGTGTTCAATGAGCAACTGATGAAGTTGAGATATGCATTGAAAGTAGCCTGTACCAGGATATGAAGCTGATAACTTCTTGGTGTTGCTACACAAAGGCGTTAGCTCGAAGTAGCTGGTCATACAAAAATAGGCAGTGTGAGCTCAGGTGTGTGCCATGCATTATAATGTAAAAATATATACATGAAAATCAAATGGTAACTGAATTAAAAATGTACTCGATCATTGCCTCAGAGATGGCATAATACCAAAGAACTGTTTAAAAATGTTACATAATTGTTAGCTAAGATCAACTGATTATACCACGTGAGACAAGTGAGTGTGAGAAAAATAAAATAAATCAAGTGGATTCATAGGCCACGTTGCGTGATATAGGGCGCAAGTGGTGCGCCTAAAGTTAAAAATTTTAATACGTAGAATAACGAAATAGTAATGTTTAAAATATCGGTTATGCGTTATGCAAAGCAAGCTATTGATAGGTTGAGATTGTAGGCAGATTGAGCCTGAGACGTGTGTGGAAGGTTGAATGCTCTCAGGATCAGGCGGTTCGATAAACGGTTTCAAATTATCTATGCTTACTGATTTCGGTGTCGAGCCTTGCATGATAATGAAGTATTTGCGTTGTATGAGAAAAATTTGGTAAGGACAGCGATACTTTGGTAGGAGTGGTGCAACAGCAGTGTCGTTGCGAACAAGTACCTTCTTGCAGTTGTGGAGCTGCGTGTGAACAAAGACTGCACGAGGCGTATGTCTCGCCTGCTGTTCAGACATGTTACCGAAATATAATCGGAGGCGAGTAGCTTCGTCTTGTGGGTCATCCTCTGTGGGTAGTAGACGCGGAAGCTAACTAGGTAGGCGTAGATCCATGCCATACAAGAGTTGTGAAGCAGACGTTTTAATGGATCCACGAGTGCGGGAACGCATGGCAAGCAGAACTATAGGTAATGCATCGACCCAGTTGTCATTAATGGACGAGGATGTTAAAGCAGTTTTGAAATCTCTATGCATTCTCTCTACCATACCGTTAGATTGGGGATGGTAGACAGTCGTCTGGTGTAAGGTGCATCCTATGAACCGCAAGGCGGTTTTGAAACTATCCGATGAGAAGCAAATGCCTCTTACAGTGATGACTTCATTTGGAACACCATAATTGGATATTCAATCAGAGATTAAACCGTTAGTTACTTCGTCTGCAGAAATGGTGCCAAGAGGTAATGCCACAGGCCACCGTGTAAATCTATTAATCATAGTTCAAAGGTAGCTGAAATCTTGAACCTTTGTCAGATGAACTATGTCGATGTGGACGATGGCTAGGCGAGAAGTAGTTCGGAAATTTTGCAACTTAGAACGAGTGTGTCGTGTGATCTTGTTTTTCTGGCAAATTGCACACTCGGAGACACATCGTTTAACATTCTGCCTAAGTCTGTGACCCCAGAAACGATCTGTAAGAAGTCGGACAGTCGCTTGGCTTCCTGAGTGAGAAATTGAGTGAATTGAATCAAAAACTTTTCTCTGAAGGCTGGTCGGCAGAACTGGCTTGTTGGACTGCGTACCCGTGAAGTAAACAGTTGGTAAGCCTTCCCACAGACGGCATATGAACTTGGTTGGGTGACGGGCTATTGATATTTGAATGTGAATGTCACCGCGTTGTTCCGTTCGCAGGAGGGTTGGCGTTAGTGCAGGTTCACTGAGTGTCACGAGAGTTGACAGTGAATGGCGACAGCGAAGGTGGTTGTAGAGAGACGTCTGGCCTGGACAGGGCATCTGCAATGAAGTTCTGTTTGCCCTTGACGTGAAAGACGTCAAATTGCCATTTGCTTAGACGTGAAAGCTGTCTTTCCACTCTGGCAGGGTACTTGGCGATAGATGAAGTTGCGTTTCGAAGTGCGCTAACTAGTGGTGCATGATCTGTGAAAACAACAAATCTGCTACTGCCAATGATGCTGATAAAATGGCGCACTGCGTCGTGGATGGCGAGGAGTTCTCGGCCGAAAGTGTCGTACCTCGTTTCTACTGGTTGGAGAGTACGTGAGTAGAAACTGATAGGCTTCCGAACTCCGTCGATCTCTTGTTCCAAAGTGGCTCCAATAGCGAAATCAGAAGCATCTGTCTTGAGTAGAAATGGCTTTTCGAAATCTGGATGCGTTAGCATTGTGGCATTTGCTAACGAGTTGATGGCGAGTCGAAGTAATTCCTCGTCTTCGGATGACCAAGCAATGATGGAATTCTTGCTAAGTCCTTTTCGATTCCGCAGGCGCCTGCACAAAGGATAAAGTTGTCTTGAAAGGCCTGGAAGGAACTTGCGATAGTAGTTTAGTTCTCCCAGAATTTTCTGCAACTTGCTAACAGTTTTCGGTGACTTGATATTCCTGATTGAATTGGCCTTTGATGGCAAAGGTTGAATACCTTGTGGCGCGATACGATGCCCTAAGAAGTCGACGGATGTAGTTGCAATCTGCGTCGTGTCACAGTTGATCTTGAGTCCGTGGTTGGATAAGCATGAGAGGACATTTCGTAGATGCTTGGCATGAGATTCTAAGTCTGGACTGAATACCATTATGTCATCGAGATATGACATACAATAAGCAGAGTCGTCGCGAAGTATGTTGTCCATTAATCTTTGAAATGTCTGTGTAGCACACTTCAGTCCAAAAGGTATGTAAAGATATTCAAAAAAGCCAAATGGAGTGATGACTGCAGTTTTCTCGATATCCTCTGGTGCTACCGGTATGTGATGGTACGCTTGTCTGAGGTCAATCACTGAGAAGAAATTGCTGCTGTTGAGTTTTTCAAGTAAGGTGTTGATATTTGGAATACGATATGCATCAGATTTTGTCACTGAATTTAGCTTACGGTAGTCTCCACAGGCTCTGTACGATCCGTTTGATTTTAAGACTAAGTACAGTGGTGACGCCCATGAACTTTTCGATGGTCTGATGATTCCCTCTTCCAACAGCCTTAAAAATTCCTCTTGGGCAGCTTGCAGTTTAGCAGAGGCCAGTGGTCGCTTCTTGAGTGCAATAGGTTGTCCTTCTGTGACGATATTGTGCATCGTAGGCAAGTATGTATTATGTGTTGCGAACCTAGTAACAAACTAGTTCTGTTGTGACAAGAAGGTTAAACCAAAGGCTGCATGAACGGAAGGTATAATCTCATGGACGTTCGTTTCGTGCTTACTGGTGACTCATCAGTAGGAGCCGGTATTACGCGCTTTAACCACTATATATTTGGGTGAAGAATGTGGGATAATAGGACGGTACATTATCCCACATTCTTCACCGAAATATATAGTGGTTAAAGGGCGTAATTCCGGCTCCTACTGATGAGTCGCCAGTAAGCACGAAACGAATGTGCATGAGATTATACTTTCCGTTCATGCTGCCTTTGGTTTATCCTTCTGGTCACAACTGAACTAATTTGTTACTAGGTTTGCAACACCAAATACATACTTGCATATATATTGGTTCACCGCAACAAACAGTATTTAACTTTTAGATATGGTGCATCATGTTGGAAATTCGTTGCTCTGACTTGCTGAGATCAAAAAGCGACTTGTGTTCTCGAAGAGCTGCTGATATCTCTGCTGAATGATGCACTGGGGTTGGTTGAATGACCTGTAACTCCAAACGTACGGAGGATATTGTCCAAAATCTCTGCTCAAGTCCCGTGGAGGGGTTGATGATCTTTTGATTGGCAAGATCAACAATGAGCCGAAATTTCAAAATGAAATCAAGGCCTATTATATTGTGTGAGACCTTGGCGACGATGAAGTTGTGAGTAAATTCACGCCGTGAACCTATATTGAGTGTGCGATACCGGCAGCCATATGTAGGTATGAGCTCGCCAGTAACTGTTGCGAGCAGAACGCCTAGCGACATCTCGGCCATTGAATCACCCTTGAGAACTGAAACTGCTGCACCTGTGTCTACGATGAATTATTCACCAGTTCTGAAATCAAAAAGAGGCAGAATTTCGTTGGGCTGTTTGACCGGGTAATGCAAACAAGTAGGTTGGTGATTGCGACTGACATTTTCCGTTTGGCTATCTATGTGGCGAATTCGGCCTGGACGAAAAGATTTAATAGGAATGTCGACTTGTAAGTGATTTCCTCCTTGTGGCGCCGATGATGCGCAGAAAGTACGGTCTTCTACTATCTGCGCCATACGTTTCACGATCCTGATGCACCACGGCGCCAGTTTTCTGTTGTTTTTTTCCGTCAACTGTGAAAATTGGCATTCATTCGGAAATTCTTCGGAACGACAGAGACAGACTTGACATTAATAAAAAAACTTCTGGTGATTATAGCACCAGTACTTTGGGGCATATCTATTAAAGGATTGCGGGGATCTCGACCGCCGCCTAATTTTATGATGTGTTCTGGGCGTAAAATTTGTTCGAGAGTTCACCTAATTTAGCTCGGGTTTCCCTATGGCCAGCCCTTCTAGAACTTTAGCCATGTTCGCTTCTGTCATCTCTAAAGAGGAAGGACAAAAGGATGACGAATTTAACTTAGATTCCAAAACCCTAAATTCTAACTCACATCTCTCAGATAAGTCATCTATAGAGAGAGTTGGGGAGCTGTCTGGCGAACAATTTTAGTGACTGTGGAAGATTGTTATTAAAAACAAACTTAGCCTCAAGGTCAGAAATATTGATTTTATATCAACGTTTCCGTAATTCCCTTAGAAATATTGAATAGAACACCTTCCTTCAAAAATAATTCCCAACAAAAAACATTGCCCACAAGACCTCGACTTTCGAAAGATTAACAACCATAGTAAAAATTGGTATATGCAAATGTCAATTTACTTCCAAGAAAATGAAGAAGAAACACAATCGATTGTCTTTATACCAAAAGTTTTGCGATTTGCAAATAAGTAAAAAAATGTACAGTTCTCAGATTCCTGGTGCGGCCGCCAATTTTGTATTCGCCCCAACTTCAGGTAAATGCCGTACGACGTTACAAATTCAGTTAGGAGCCAAGAACGGCTAAGTTAGTACTGTTGGGGGGGTCTTATTAGGATCGGTATTATGTTCTCCGGCAAATGCCGAGAAAGTCATTTAGTATAGCAATGTCTAGAAGTACTCCTAGACACTTGAGACCAGCTTTAGTTGACTTGGGTTGTTGTTCCTTCTGTTGTGGCGTTGACATCCATGGCAAGTGAGTAGCTGTGTAATCTCGTTGAAGTTCTGCAGTAATTGGCTCCCTGAAAGGATCAACTGTAGATATTGCTACGTCCCACTAGTTGTACAGCAACAAGATTGGCGTGACCGAAATTGTCAATGTGTGTAATGCAAGCCCAAAATCGGCATAGGTGACGTTAGCAGGCAGCACGCACACGTAACGCACAGCAGAAGGAAAACGCGACAACTGACTTGCATGTTAAACACACCGAGCTTAAATAGCTTTGATTTGGCAGCTCGCACACCATTAGTTTACGGCAAAGTTTGCTTGTTTCTCATTGGTGCCGTGTAAATTGAATTGAATTTAATTTACGCAATATGTCGGCGAATTGATTTGAGTCATTACAAAATATTTTAAGGTGAAATGCATGAATAAAATACAGCTACCACGAATTTGAAAATCTTTAACACATACCTTGGCAGGTAACATGCAATGAAACAATTTAGGAAACAGTCCCAAAAAAGATCTTTTATGAGCTCTTGCCTGGGAGCCCCAAAGGTAGAATAGAACAGAATAGAACCGAATATCTTTATTTGGATTCAAACCACACTTGTTCCATCAAATCGATAATAATATTGGAAAATGTACAAAATAAAAAAGATATCCCATCCCATAAATATGTGCATTTAGTTTCAAATAGATAAGTTAATCTCGCTAGTTATGATGTACGATATATCACAATCAGAAAATTCAGCAGAAATATCACTGCATACGTCATATCAATTTTGATACAATTATTATGATAAAGGAAAAACGGTCTTTTTAATTAATCGCATTTGATGATATAAATAGTTATAGATCCATAAGCGAAATTCACAAACCTGATAATAATAATAATAATAATAATAATAATAATAATAATAATAAAAATGAAGTAATAATTCCGGTGTTACATTATGCAAAAATGAGAACTATGACTAGCAATATATTATACGTAATGCTGACTAACATGATGATATATTACATAACATTTCAATTTAATAACACAGAAAGTGGAAATTAAAATCTCTAGGAGGTATGTTGCTGATCACAATTATCCTTGTCTTTTATTCAACCACGAGAAAGTATTATCATAATCAAAATTCAAAAGATCAACAGGATTTTATATTTACTTGAATACCTATTCTTTGAATATATAAATAGTATCTGACTAATCTAAAAATAATTGGATTTATATTCAATAAATTAATTGCCTTCAAACTAGCATCAAATATATAGTGTCAAAAGCTTTTAAGATATATATAAATACGATTAATGTATCTAACTTTTTCTCATCAATGGTAATTACATGTTTCCACAAAGAAAGCATATTAGTATTGGTCGATCTATCTTTCGTAAAGCCATGTTGACTTATATGAAAACCAACCGGCAACATACATTCTAAATGATGTAGTATTAGTCGTTATATTATCTTAAAAATGAAGGGATAATAGAGATTAATCTATATTCATAGGCGCACGTTGGCTTAATTAACTTTGCAAAATTTTATCTACTATCGTTAGAACATCGATTAGTAATTCCTATCCTTTAAAATTCTGCTAATAAAATTGCAGAGCGCATTCATAAAAGTTAAAGGTTATTGAAGTAGGTTATCAATCGATATACCAAGGTAACCTTTCTTTTTTTATTTTATTTTTAACATTATTTTTTTCAATGCACCACTGTCGATAACAAGTCCTGGTTCCTGGTCACCCAAAAGATCAGTTAGATCCATGAAATTGCTTTCACTCTGTGGATTACATATCAAATTACCAAATACTTCATCCAATTCACAGAGAAATTCACACCCGATTTTTTTCCACCGGTAATATGAGATTTAATTTCTCCTTATATTTTCTGTAGTCCTTAAGGAGTTTGTATCCTTGTCTAGAGTTACTCTTTAGTTTACCCAAAATAATTCTTTCTGATCTTTGACGGATTATCAGCAGTGATGAATTAATTTCGTGGTCAATCAAATCTAACCTCATTTTTTAAATTCTATTGACAAGACTACACTTCATTATATTATCTCGTTTATTTCTTAGTTTACATAATTTCCCATCGATTCGCTTCGGTAAAATATTCGTAAACGTAGATGCCTGAAATAAATCAGATAATAACGTAGAAACAGAAGAAACAAATTCATCAGTGTTCATAATGTAAAATCATTACGCTTTACTCTCTGAAAAGATTCCAGTTGATTCTAGAACATTGTACGTGTGCATTCTCAACATTGTTTCGGTGTTTTGCTACTCAAATTGTTCCATTGTAAAATAATTTGTTTGTGATCTACTTCCTTAAAAAAGTTTACAACATTATAACTGTGTGAGTTCACCGCTTCAAGTTCTAAATATACTTGATCTAAGCAATCCAAACCTCTAGTTGATTCCTTTATAATCTTCTTGAGATCATGATTAGAAAAAAGATTGATTATTTCAGAGTCATGCAACTTATTAAAATCGCCTACCACAACATTATGACCATGACAGTCCAAAATAGATTGAAAAGAATTGGTAAATATTTTATCATCATATAAACTAGCTTACGGCAGTATGTAAACCGCGTTTAGGATCAGGTTATCGATTTGTATAGATTAAAATTCAATGACAGTATTACATTCACTTGTATATAACACTTTAGCATTTAATATAGACTTACTGTAAATAAGTACTCCTCCACCTCTTTTATCCTGCGATCTGTCTTTTCTAAATAAAGAATAATGAGAAATAACAAATTCGTGATTTTCACTGTCCTTGTTGAGCGAAGTTTTAGATCAAATTATAAAATCAAAATCGTTACTTATTACATAACTACAAAGGAAAAAATTTTTTCTTCACACTTCTACAGTTGGCATACAATAAAGTTTATGAGCAATACGACTTATCTTTACTGTTTTCAATATTTGCTGATTTCACTTGTTTGGTTTCTTTATAATTATTTTGTTGGCTATTGTAGCTATAGTTCTCTTCTGTTCGCTGTCCACGATATTCATTAGTGATGCACCGTTTTTGTGATTTAAGGGTCAATTGACATACTGTTTATGGTAGCATTTTCCAGATTAGATTATCCTTGAACCTGATTCTTCTTTAACTTGTTTGCTGTTGACAGTTTCCTTTACAGAAACGTCTGGTTTCTGCCAATGAACATGTTATGGAAACTAGGATACTCCCTTGTTTTCTTATTAATATCTTCAACTTGCATGTTGGTCGGCCTTTTTGACAATTTCATCACCCCGGCCTTGGTTGTTCAGATTGCTTGCCCACCCTGTAACATTTCGTTATATCAGCCTCTGACGTGTCCCTGATTAAATAAATTAATTTCTCTACATCATTCATGTCGGCTTTTTCAATATCAATAAATAATATTATCTGATCCTGCTTGTCGATTCTTGCCAAAACTTCATTGGCTAATATATTCAATATTTCATCTCCTGATGTATTATTTTTTGTTGATGTATTGTCTTCTATTGTTATATTCGCGACCAGAAAATTCCACGTAAATGGTGATTTCTGGCCCAATGTCATTGACAATTCTTTTACTTTTTTAACCTCAATTGGACTTCCATTGGCAGCCCATAGTTGATAATTGAATGTGGGGCTATCAATTTCCACATCGGATGAAACTAAGCTCACATCTGCACCCGTGACTATTAAGAAGTTTAACCCACTAAGTTTATCTGTTATAGCCGACTTATTTTTGCTACAATCAGAAACCTCTCCAATATTACCTTCCAGCCGATAACTCACAGATTTACGGAATGAATTACTGCGCGTATCTTCCATCAAATTTTTCGAACCTAACTTCGATGATTTAAGGATGCCTTCAATATGCATATTTTTGAGCCTTGCATGCGCGAACTCCCTACGGCTTCTAATAGCTGGGATTCCACTAGTTTTCCGGCAGCTTACAGCAGGCCACAGGAAGAGTACATCCTTTCCATCGGAATCACCCAATTTTGAAAACATGAACCCTTTCTCCTGACACTTTTCAAACTTGGCGTCTTTACAATGCGAAATGCAGCATTCGCGTGGTTTCTGAACACCTTCATGCGATTTATTTTTAGACATTTGATGTTATCACTGGTTTTGTAAAACAATATTGTGTTTTCAAAAATTATTGCAAATTTTTTGGAAGTTCTTTTTGTTCATATTATTGAAGTTTTTCACTTGTCTTGGTGAATGTTTATAAGAGAGTCTTTCTGAGTTATTGAGTTGCGAGCACACCTTGCTTCGTGGTTCTATCTGAATAATCTTTGCTAATAAAGTATTGAAATTTGCATCTAACTATCGTTCTTAATGCACATTATTGGGAAGGATATCAAATTTGCTTCGGGTAATTGACTTGGATATTTGTTCTCAAGGTCACCACCGTGTCGTGCTGTCATCTGTGGATATCAGCATATTTGGATGAGCACACTTATTGTTATAATGTATAAATTGCAAGAAATCTTATTCAAATATTATGGCTGGTTTATTATATGTTGAGGATACAGAGCAATGAGCAGGTGGACTGAAGGAATGTAGTTTAAAATTTAGTTCAGAGGAACTTAAGTGTTCCAAATTAGATGAACAGACCACATATATGGATTATCCGGACCTGACATATCAGAGGCCCTCATATGTTAGTGACCAAAGGATATCTACAAAAAATAACGGCCGCGCCAGGATGCTCTATGCAGAAAGATGTGATGTAGATGATTTCTTTTGTCTCAATTATATGGATAGCAATGTTAAGCTCACCATGTACAGACCAGACAACCATTCTGAATGGGTCGAAAATGCAAAATTTTATTTTAAACTAAAAAGAATGACCGACCTTACAGAAAGGTTTGCCTGGGCCTGGTGTTGTTTTCCTGAGCCTGTAAAAAAGAATCTATTTAAATTCAGGAAATTTGTTACTGAAAACGAACCCGTAAATGTATTTGAGGTTCTGGTCGAAGAACTTAATGGACGATATCAACCCGAGAGGATATTACGGTTGACTGACTTTTTACGTCAGGAAAAGATGGGAAATCAACTCCTATCTGAATTTTAAGACAGACTTATTTTAAAATTCATCGGGCTTGATATTTCTGAGAAAGATATAAACAGTATATTTGTAGCAGAATTGTCTGCTAGACTAAGAGCCACTTTCGATGTCTATGATACATTGGAACTAGAGTGGCCAAAGAAGCTCAAAGGGTTGGACAAAGTGTATAGTCAGAAGAAACATAAGCTTTATACAGTAACAGCAGATTGACATTTGGAGCAGCAACTCAGACATCTCCCAGAGAAACTCCTGACCATAGAAAATGAATTAAGTACCCCGAAGGGATGTGGTTTTGATGAAACCAATAAGGGAATGTTCCAACAGATATAGGGTTAATTCTTGGGATCAAAGTTAAACTTCCATATATATATATATATGTATAACTAACGATAATAGACAGAATTGTCTCACTGTTGAGGCCCCTAACCTATTCGAGTCTGAAAACCCCAGAGATTCCAGATCGCTTGAAGTCCTAAAATTCACAGTAGAGTCTGATAGTCTTATATTACTATTTGCGTCTCCTAGGTTCAAGTCCGCAATGTCCTGCACTAGCCTACTTGTGTCCTCAAATTTATGATCTGTCTCCATATCTATATGGTATAACAGTTAAATCGACACTTAATGTTAGGCAATCGGAATGCGAAAGTTGGACAGTACTACTCCTGAATAAATAATCTGGAAAGAGATATACGTGAACAACAGAATGAATCAAATTTACATATGTTCCAGGACGATTCTTCTCAGCCTTGTATTATATTAGGACAAAAGCAATTGATGGAGTAATATATTTGAAGAAATGTATTCGTTTACTAGAGAAAATGTTAAAATGCAGCAGACCGAAATAACAAAACCAGTCAATGAGCGAGATACTCGAAAAACTGAAAATGGCTTACAATTCAAAATAAAGTATTCAAATAAAGAATGTTCTGGAAAATAAAAAGAAAAATTCTTTTTAAATAAAATTCGTTACAATCAGCCATGGTGGTTTAAATTTATCAGTCAATGTTATTTTACATAAGGCGGAGGATTTAACTTCCTCCACATGACTACGTTCTTTATGAGGCCATTATAATTCAATCATATGACTGAGAAAAATGAATTTATAAAAGTAAAAGGCACAGTATAGTGTGTAGCACTGGGTCGCTGCATTTCTTAATTTACATGGACGGTGGAGGACACTGAGGAACGTTATCCATCAAAGTATTAAGAAGCTGAGGCGAGATGTGACTCCAAAATGTGTGAGAAAAAGGAAGAGCCAAATAAATATGGGAAAGAAGGTAAGATTAAAACCAAGACGAATAAGGACAGAGAACAATGAAATATGAAATTTAAACCTAGTAAAGTACAAGCCAAACATGTTGAAACACGTTCTGGAAGAGTGATCAAGAAACTGAAGAAGGAGGACTTCGTAATGTATGATTAAATATCTTAAACATTCGGGTGTATGTTGAGGTTGAATAATTTATTGGACATCAACTAACTCTTCATTAAAAAAATAAAACAAATTTTATTTTTGGACATTATATTTTATCACTGGTTTTGTAAAAGAATATTGTGTTTTTAAAAATTATTGCAAATTTTTTGGAAGTTCCTTTAGTTCATCTTGTTGAAGTATTTCACTTGTCTTGGTGAATGTCTATAAGAGAGTTTTTCTGAGTTATTGAGTTACGAACACGCCTCGCTGCGTGGTTCTATCTGAATATTCTTTGTTAATAAAGTATTGAAATTTGCATGTATCTATCGTTCTTAATGCACATTATTGGGAAGAATCTCAAATTTGCTTCAGGTAGTTGACGTGGATATTTGTTCTCAAGGTCATCACCGTGTTGTGCTCTCATCTGTGGATATCAGCGTATTTGTGTGAGCACATATTGTTATAATATACAAAATTGCAAGAAATCTTATTCTAATGTTATGGCTGGTTTATAAAATATTGAGTATACAGAGCAATTAGCAGGTGGACTAAAGGAATGTTGGATAAAATATAGTTCAGAGGAACTAAATTGTTCAAAATTAGATGATCAAACCAGATATATGGATTATCCGGGCCTGGCATCTCAGAGGCTCTCTTATGGTATTGACCAAAGGGCCTCTACAAATTGATGTCCAATAAATTAATTAACCTCCACATCAGAACTCTAATTACGCACAATTCAAAAGTATATATACTGCAAAGTATTTAAACAACAAAGTAATTAAACAATAAATTTCTTTTTTAATAATATTCGTTTTAACCAGCCACGGTAGTTTAATTTTATCAATAAATGTTACTTTAATTTTGGTTAGGGGAAATATCGTCCTCTACAGTATATATAACGGCTCTTTCAGAATCGACCTACCAATACTCTTTTTAATGGCTTTTATTAACAATTACCAACACTCCAACAGGAGCGTTACAATTTTTGATTTATATTGTAACGACACAATTCGCTGACATATTGCGTAAATTAAATTCAATTCAATTCACGCGTCACCAATCAGAATAAAGCGAAATTTGCCGTTAGCCAATGGTGTGCGAACAGTAAATCAAGGCTATTGAAGCACGGTGAATTTACCGTGCAAGTCAGTTATCGCGTTTCCTTTCTGCTGTGCGTTACGCTTGAGTACTGTCTGCTATTGTCACCAACGCTGATTTCTTGGGCTTGTTTCACACATATTGGCAATTTCAGTCACGTCAATCTTGTTGCTGTACAACTAGAGAGACGGAGCAACATCTACAGTTGATCCTTTCAGTGAGCCAGTTACCGCAGAATTTCAACGCGATTACTCAGCTATTCACTCGCCATGGATGTCAACGCCACAACAGAAAGAAAAACAACCCAAGTCAACCAGAGCTAGTCTCAAGTGTCTAGGAGTTCTTTTAGACACGGCTACACTAACTGATCAACTCGGCATTTTCCGGAATACGCAAAACCGGCCCTAATAAGGCCCCCAACAGTACTAACTCAGCCATACTTGGCACCTAACTGACTTTGTAACGTCGTATGGCATTTACTTGTAGCTGAAGCGTTTACAAAATCGGCGATCGCGCCAGGATACTGAGTACTGTACTGTTTTTTAGTCATAAGCAAACTTTTGGTATAAATACAATCGACTGTGTTTCTTTTTCACTTAAATGAGAGTACAGTAAGTTAACATTTGCATATACGTTTTACTCTGGTTGTTATCCTCCCTAAAGTCGAGGTCTCCTGGACAACTTTTGTTTGGAATTTTTTTCGAAGGAAGGTGTTCTATTGAATAATTGTTTTCCTACGTACAAAACTGTACATCTTGGTGATCTGTCAAAGAACATTGACTGTACGAAAGTGTAGAACTGACTTGTGTTTTGTGAAGGAATTAATTTCATCTGTGTTCTGCGCAGATTCAACTGCGAAAGATTCTGTTTCAACAGTGGAAGCCGTTTGTGGTTAAGCGTTTTGTTTAAAGTCTTTTTATACATTTTCATCTTGCTTATAAATTTATGCTTTTAAGATCCCGTAAGATTATTAGAATGTCAGGTCCAATTTTAAATATTGATGTTCCTGTTTGGGATGTTGATAGCAAACTATTTTTATGTGCGTAGACTCCGCTTTCTCCCCGTTTCCAGATTAAGACAGTCATCAAAAACTGTCAATGGTTTTTGCTAAACTACCTTCTGAATTGCAGCGACAGATTTATGCGAAGCTTGAATCCATTAAGAAACTACCCAATCCCATTTTGGGCCTACAAAATTAAGTAGAATACTTGCTGGGTCCCACAGAATCTGAACAGATAATAAATAAATACGCGTAGTTAGACATGCCAAAGCATGGCACCATCGAGATCTTAAGGGAATTACGGAAACGTTGGCATAAAACCAATATTTGTGACCATGAGGCTAAGGTTGTTTTTATTAACAATCTTCCGCAATCACTTAAGTTATTCGCCAGACAGCTCCCCAACACTCTCTCTATAGATGACTTATCTGAGAGATGTGAGTTACAATTCAGTGTTTTGGAACTTAAGTTAAATTCGTCATCCTTTTGTTCGCCCCTCTTTAGAGAGCACAGTAGCGAACATGGCTAAAGTTCTTGAAGGATTGGCCATGGGGAAATCCGAACTAAATCAGGTGAATGCTCGACAAAATTTTACGCCCAAAAACACATTATAACAGTAGGCGGTGATCGAGATCCCCGCAATGCTTTAACAGTTATGCCCCAAAGAACTGGTGCTATAATCACCAGAAGTTTTTTATTCATGTCAAGTCTGTATCTGTCGTTCAAAAGAATTACCGAATGAATGCTAATTTCCACAGTTGACGGTAGAGACAACAGAAAACCGGCACAGTGGTGCATCAGGATTGGGAAACGTATGGCGCAGAAAGTAGAAGACCGTACTTTCTGCGCATTAATGGCATCAACAGCGGCACAAGGAAGAAATCACTTAAAATCCGATATTCCTACCGACTATTTTCATCCACTGCGAATTTTCCACATCTATAGCCAAACGGACAATACCAGTCGCAATCACCAGCCTAGTTGTTTACATGAACCGGCCAAACAGCCAAACGAACTTCTGCATCTTCTGAATTCATCGTAGACACAAGTGCAGCAGTCTCAGTTCTCAAGGGTGATTCAATGGCCGAGATGTCGCTAGGCGTTCTACGCGCAACAGCTACAGGCGAGCCCATACATACTTATGACTGTAGATATCGCACACTAAATATAGATTTACGGCGTGAATTTACTCAGAACTTCATCGTTGCCAAGGTCTCCTACAATGTAATAAGCCTTGGTTACCTGTTTAAATATCGTGTCCTTGTTGATCTTGCCGATCAAAAGTTCATCGACCTCTCCACCGAACTTTATCAAAGGTTTTTGACACTTGCCTCTGAGCGTTTGGAGTAAATTGTCATTCAGCCAAACTAAGTGCATCATTCAGTAGAGATATAAGAAGCTCTTCGAGTACAAAAGTCGATTTTCGATCTCAGCAAGTCAGAGATACAAGTATCAAACCCGATGCACCATATCGTCACAGAAAGACATCCTATTGCATTCAAGAAGCGACCACTGGCCCTTGCAATTTCTTCTCAGAGATTGACCTCAGACAAGCCTACCACCACATCCCGATAGCGCAAGACGATATTGAAAGGACTGCGGTCCTCACTCCATTTGGTCTTTACGTGCCTTTTGAATTTAAGTATGCTACACAGACATTTCAAAGATTCATGGACAACATACTTTGGGACGACGCCGCTTATTCTATGTCACATCTCGATGACATAATGGTATTCAGTCCAAACTTAGAATCTACAAAATATCCTCTTATGCTTATTCAACCACGGACTCAAGATCAACTGTGACAAGACGCATCCGTGGACTTCTTATGGTATCGTATCACGCCAAAAGGTATTCAATCTTTGCCGTCAAAGGTGAATTCAATCAGGAATATAAAGTCAGCACAGACTGTTTGCGAGTTGCAGAAAAGTTTGGGAGTACTAACCTACTATTACAAGTTCCTTCCCGACCTTTCAAGACAACTTTATCCTTTGTGCAGGCGCCTGAGGAATCGAAAAGAACTTATCAAGAATTCCATCATTACTTGGTCATCTGAAGACGAGGAATTACTTCGACTCGCCATCAACTTATTAGAAAATTCTACAATGATAACGCATCCAAATTTTCAACGCTCATTTCTACTCACGACAGATGCTTCTGAATTCGCTATTGGAGCCACTTTGAAACATAAGATCGACGGAGTTCGGAAGCCTATCAGTTTCTAATCACGTACTCTCCAACCGATAGACACGAGATACTACACTTTCGGTCGAGAACTCCTTGCCATCCACGTCGCAATGCGCCATTTTATCAGCATCGTTGGCATCAGCAGATTTGTTGTTTTCACAGATCATGCACCATTAATTAGAGCACTTCGAAACGCGACTTCAGCTATCGCCAAGTACTCTGCCAGAGTGGAAAAACAGCTTTCATGTCTAAGCAAATGGCAATTTGACATCTTTCAGGTCAAGTGCGAACAAAAAATCATTGCAGATGCCCTTTCCAGGCCAGACGTCTCGCTACAACCACCTTCGTCGTCACCATTCTCTGTCAACTCCGTGACACCCGGTGAACCTGCACTAACGCTAACTCTCCTGCAAACGGAACAGCACGGTGACATTGAAAATCAAAGATCAGTAGCCCGTCAACCCACCAAGTTCATATGCCGTCTCTGGAAAGGCTTACCGATTGTTTAGTTCTCGCGTACGCAGCCCAACAAGCTGGTTCTGCCGACCAGCCTTCAGAGAAAAGTTTTCAACTCAATTCACTCAATTTATCATCCAAAAAGCAAGGCGATTTTCCGACTTCTTACAGATCGTTTCTGGGGTCACAGGCTAAGGCAGAACGTCAAATGATGATTCCCCCAGTGTGCCATTTGCCTGAAAGACAGGATCACACGGCACACTCTTTCTAAGTTGCAACATTTCCAACCTACTTCTCGCCTAGACATCGTCCACATCGACTTAGTTCATCTGACAGTGGGTTCATAGTTTCAGCTACCTTCTAACTATGATTGATAGATTTACACGATGGCCTGCGGCATTATCTCTTGGCACCATTTCTGCAGACGAATTAACTAACGGTTTTATCTCTGCATGGATAACCCATTAGGGTGTCCCCCATGAGGTCATCACTGACAGAGGCACTTGCTTCTTATTGGATCATTTCAAAACCATCTTGCGGTCCATGGGATGCACCTTACGCCAGACGACTGCCTATCCTCCCCAATCTAACGGTATGGTAGAGAGAATGTATAGGGAACTCAAAGCTGCTTTAGCATCTTCGTACATTAATGGCAACTGAATTGATGCACTACCTTTAGTTCTGCTTGCGATGCGTTCACGCACTCGTGGATCCATTAACGCATCTGCATCACAACTCTTGTATGGAATGGATCTACGCCTGCTTAGTCAGCTCCCACGTCTAATACCCGCAGAGGATGACTCACAAGACGAAGCTACCCGCCTCCAACTATATTTCGATAACATGTCTGAAACAACTGCCGAGACATACGCCTCGTCCAGTCTTCGTTCACCCGCAGCTCCACAGCTACAAGAGAGTACTCGTTCGCAACGACACTGCTGTTGCACCACTACAACCAAAGTATCGCGTTTCTTACACGATTTTGCTCAGACAACCAAAATTTTTCATTATCATGCAAGGCGCGACACAGACATCAGTAAGCATAGACAGGTTGGAACCGTTTATCGAACTGCGTTTCGAGCTTCCATGATAGTCATTTTGCCGTCGTACTCTGATGATGATCATGGAAAGTCAAAACGCGTCAGTGCGTTGCGGCTGGCGGTAGTTTTGTTACGTTGTTCGACGACTGGTTAAATACAATGGGATTGGTGCTTACTTCAAGCTCGCCAACTTGATTTAAATAATTGCTACCACCACCCGCGCAATCTATTAGTGTTAAATTGTATTGCATTTATATGTATATGTGGCGAAAGCTGCAAACAGTTAATGTTCGTGACTGCATAGAAATTGTGCAGCCGACACTTCTAGTGCAGCTCAATGTATGCGAAACTGTAGATATGAGAGCCGTATATCGAAATTTGATTTTCATATATATTCAATACGGTTTGATCCTCGAGAGTCAGTTTGCCGTTGTTCTCTGATGATGGTCATGGAAGGTTGAAACGCGTCAGTGCGTTACGGCTGGCCGTATTTTTGTTGTTATTCGACGACTGATTAGATACAAAGGGATTGGTGTTTACTTCAAGCTCGCAAACTTGATTTAACGAATTGTTACCACCATCTGCGCAATCAATTATTGTTAAATTGTATACCCTTGATACCATTTCTATTCTCATTTTTGTTCCACCATATCCAAATATTGGATTCTTTGCCACGATTTCCTCTACTTAAACTCCTCTTTTTGTTTCAGCGAACGATCGGAAACTGCAAAGGCCTACTGGACCATCTGACGGTATAAATTGGACGCTGATTCCTCCTTGCCTTTGATCTGTCGTAATTTCGCTCAACAGAAGCCAGTGAACCCTGCACTCGACTCCGATATTCTGACTCACCACGAGCTTCAATCTAGTCGATCTTATCCTAGTCAACACTACCCTACAGAAACTCAAAATCCACGACAAAGAACTCCGCCGGTCAACTTCTGCAGCTAGTTCACCCTCGTCTTCTAACTCAGACTCAAATTCGTCTGTCTAACACCAGTGAATCCCGCATTGATACTCTGACTCTTGACGATTTGTACTCTAGTCGATCCTACCTAGTCAAACGGAATCTCTTTTTCATCAGAACTAACTATCACGAAGTTAATGAAAGCGCTTCTCTTTCTCAACTTCTCCCTTTCCTATGGTTAAATACTTTGCTAGTCATAATTTAATTCAGCTCTACATATTCTACATTTGATTTGTATATCATCATTTCAATTGCTGGGCCTGTTAGCCTTTGTTGACAAATAAATTTATTATTATTAATTATTATTATTACTATATTATTATTATTATTATTATTATTATTATTATTATTATTATATAAATAATTATAGATTTATCATCGAATTTTACAAACCTGATGATTGGAGGAATGAATGTATAATTCTAGTGTAATATGAGGCATAAATCAGAATCATGGCTAGCAATTCTATATTCTTAATGTTCAAAAATATGATGATATATTGCATAACATTTAAAATATAATAAAACAGATATTTGAAATAACCATTCAAAGAATGTATGTTGCAGAGCACAATAATCCTGGTCTTTTATTCAACTAAGAGCAAGTATTATAATAATCAATATTTAAAAAATCAATTTGATTGTATATTTTTCTACTTCAGTACATAAAAAATTGAAAGAAATCTTAGATGGAGGCGTTTCTCTAAGCCCCTTTGTTAATTGATTGTAAATTTCGTAAATTTTTGAATAGGAAAATGACTTCTGCGCAATATTTCTCACCAAAGGAGGAGAAACCGCCAATTTTCCAGATTTAGTTCCAACTTAGTGGATTCATTTACGCACCAGTCCACTGATTCAAGTGAAAGACATTTATGCAATAAATTATCCTCCGAAACCAAAAATTTTTCATTGATAAAATCTCTAAGTTGCTGGCGTAAATTATGCTGGACACAAGGCTAATATGTTTCACAACTTTTCATTATACAGCCTCTAGTATATTTGAAAATCTCTTTGTCATTGAATTTCAAGTAGAGGTGGCATATTCGAGCATCGCTCTAATCAAAATAATATACATTTGTAATTTTATATCGCTTGACATAATATATTTATTAGCGCTCATCTGTTCTTAGCGTAGCTAACTATTCTTTCAGTATCTCTATCTGCAGAAGCTGTTCACTGAATAGTTATGCATAAATCCTTAAATTCTTGCTGAAGTTTGATATCAAAAGTCATCATTAATCACAGCATCATGAAAATAAATATATTTAAATTCTGCTTTATCGCATATTTTTAATGCTTTCGTATTTCAATGATTATTCTCAGTCCTCATGTTATAAAATACCTACTCAAGTCAAAGAAATCTAGTTTTACATTGTTTTTAGATAACTCGATATTTTTTGAATCTAGTGGAAGGATGATTTTTAAATCATCAGCAAATTTGCAAACTCCACCATTATTGACCTTATTTTATAAATTTGCAAATTTGACTTCAAATAAAATTGGTTTCAAGTTTTATTAGTGAAATTATCGTTGTTACCATTATCGGTCTTCATCTCAAATAATTTACTTGAATACACATTCTTTTGTTATATAAGTAGTACCTGATTAATCTAAATATATTTGGATCAATATTAAATGAATTATTCGCCTTCAGCGTAGCATCAAAATATATTGAATAAAAAGCTTTTGAGATATATATATATATATATATATATATATATATATAAACAATTAATGCATCCAACTTTTTCTCATCCAGTGTTATTACATGCTTCAACATGGAAGGCGTATTAGTAATTGCCGATTAATCTTACATAAAGTCATGCTGGCTTGTATCAAATTCAACTGGAAACATAACTCCTAAATGATCTAGTATTAGTTGTTCTATTAACTTAAAAAATGAAAGGGTAATAGAAAATTGTCTATTATCATTGGCGAACGTTGACTTGCTTAACTTTGACAATGGTTTAGCTACAATCGTTGGAATATCGATTGGCATTTTTACATCCTTGTTTATAAAAATACAGAGCGCACTCATGGAAGTTAAATGTAATTGAAGTAGGATATTGAACAATATACTAAGGTGAAATTTTTGTTTTTTAGATTTTACTTTTAACATTAATTTTATTAATGCATTACTGTTAATAACAAATCCTCTTTGCTGGTTACCCAATATATCAGTTAGATCCATAATATCACGTTTATTCTGCGGATTACATATCAAATTACCCAATTATTCTGCAAATTAACAAAGATATCTATACTCAGTTTTATCCACCGGTATAATGATCTTCAATTTCTCTTTATATTTACTATAATCATTTTGGAGTTTGTATCCAACTCTAGGTTTGTTCTTTATTTTACCCAATAGGATTCTATCTGATCATTGACGGATTATCTGCAGGGATAAATTACTTTAATTATCAATCAAATCTTACCTCATTTGTTAAATTACTATCAATTAGGCTATATTTCAGTATATTATCTCGTTTAATTCTTAGTTTGAATAATTTTTATCGATTTGTTTCGGTATGATATCCGTAAACAAATTTATGAAATAGCTTAGAAAATAACTTTGAAGCAGAAGCAACAGATTCATCAGTGTTCATGAAGTAAAAATTTTCATAATCAAACGTTACACTTAATTCTTTTAATCAAGTTTGTGAGTTTGAAGTAAATACCGATCCCATTGTATTTAACCAGTCGTCGAACAACATAACAAAACTACCGTCAGCCGCAACGCACTGACGCGTTTTGACCTTCCTTGATCATCATCAGAGTACGAAGCTAGCCGCCTCCGACTTCATTCGGGTAACATGTCGGTAAAGCAGCCAAGACATAGTCCTCGTCCAGTCTTCGTTCACCCGAAGCCCTACAACTGCAAGAGAGTACTCGTCCGTAAAGACGTCTTTATTTCACCACTACAACCAATGTATCGCGGTCCTTACACGATTTTACTCAGACAGCCGAAATATTTCATCATCATGCAAGGTGCGACACCTACATCGGTAAGCAAAAACAGGTTGAACCCTGGCAACAAACAAACTTCTATACGCCTCTCAGGCTCTATTTGTCTACAATTTCAACCTAGCAATAGATTGCTTTGTATAACGCATAACTGATAATTGTTTTAACATTAAATTTTCGTTATTCTACGTATAAAAGTTTAAACTTCATGCGCTCTCCTTGTGCCCTATGTCACGCGACGTGATCTCTATGGATCCACATGATTCGTTTACATTACTCACACTCATTTGTTTCACGTGGTATTACTAGCTGTTCTTAGCAAATAATTTTGTAGCATTTTTGAAAAGTTCTTCGATATTATGCCATCTCCGCGGCAATGTTCGAGAACACTTTTGTCGTTACTATTTGATTTTCATGTATATATATATATATATATATATATATATATATATATATATATATATATATTTAAATTGTACTGTTGCAACGCATGGCTCACACCTGAGCTCATACTGCTCATTTTGTCTGACAAGCTACTTATAGCTTACGCTTTTTGTAGCAACACTTAGTAAACATCGGCTTCAGATCATGTTACATGCCACTTTCAACGCATATCTAAATTTCATCAGTTGCGCAGTGCACAGTCTACGTATATCATGACCACGACATCAAGCACACACTATTTACTTTGGCTGTATTCAAACTCATTGACGGCGATCCAGCCTGCCCTGGTTGGAACTTAAATCTGCAACTTCAGTGGCAACTTACCTTGAAATCCTCACGCTGCGGCTCTCAAAACCTCACACTACTCTATTTCGTTTCACGTGGTATGACCGGCCACTACAGCTAACATTTTGTGTAGTAATTCCTAGTGGTTATTTGGCACCCTATCGTTCTTGGATCAACCCAGGTATTGTATTGGCTGTTGGGTTCTAATTGATGACTGTTTATGCGGGAATAAATAATATATTTTTTATATAGGCTGCTTTGTTGCTCCGGCATTAGGTTGATCAAATGCTTGATATTGTGTAGATTGTAACCAATATGTTGTTTGAATATAAATTGTATGTTAGAATACTCCTAAGTGCATTTATGTATCGTTTTAATGAATGCTATTCCGTAAGTTTCGTATTTTGTTTGCGAATAATACATATCAAGAAATTTTAAGGCAGCTGATTTAAATGATTCAATGTAAAGTAATAGGTGTTTGAATGTGCAAAATATGCTCTGTGGATCTATTTGAATATTTGACGTTATTTTTGCTTGATTCAATTGCATGATTGGTCAAACTAATGAGGCGTCATCCGCATACTTTTTAATCTTTCTATATTTTATTGTGATGTTTATTAGAATAAATAAAATGTTAAAAACGAGGTCCACGGTTTGTACTCCGTAAAAAATCTAGCACTGACAGACTATGTATGATATATTATTTCGCTAAAAGTGGCGACAGTTTGTTTATGTGATAGGTTTTTAAGATTAATCTCAATGTGCGTGGGTAAATGATTCGTTTAAGAGTTCTTAAATTATTGAATGTGTGGAAGTAGTACAATTGCATCATTATTTAAGGATAGAGTATTGTTTATTTCGTCTAGCAATGTAATAAAGTTTACTGAACACGATCAATTTATGTTAATTTCATGTTTAAAGGGGTCTGGGGACTAAACGTAATCCATAATTGCTCAATTAATAGCTCAAATGATAATATTTTTTAGGTAAGTGTTATCTACACTCAAACAAATTATAGCCTCTATACACACATGGCAAATATTACATTCTGTATCACTTGCATTAAACAAAATTGAATATTTCAACATAATTTTATACAAATAAATTGTTTTTTCACAAAAATTATCAATGTGCTTTGATTGAATTTAATTTTTAAAATTGAGTCAAAGTTTAGTTTCCAATTCAGCCTGTTAAATATGTGGCAGAATTTTATTCGTAAACACTATGTTAATAAAAATTGTACTTACAAATTTCTAAATTGTATAATTTTATTAATTTATTTCCATTACCATTAAATAGTATTTTATTTCTATTTATTCATCTGAGGTTTTGTCATATAGTAAATACGCCAGATCCAGCAATAAATGTTGGCGTCTGCTTTTCGGATGGCGACTAAATAGGCTAATACTATATTTAGTCACAGATTTGCCAAAATTCCAGACCAGGACAATTTTTAGAAGCTATTTTGGGTCTTTGTCTCATAAGACCTTTCATGATGCAAGAAAGAATATATCATAAACTCGAATCAACAAGGCTTCACAGCCTGATTAAAGTCGAATTGGAAAGATTATAAAGTCGTACCAAAACTGGGTTCGTTTTAAATTAAAATTCCGTATAATACAAGAAGAATTCAGACCCCATTAAAAGATTAACATTTCGAACCACGACGCCAAGTTTTTTTCATTGAGAACTTAACGCAGTCTCACATGCTATTTGCTAGAAAAATGCTGACAACGCTGTCAAAATACAATATTTTAGGATTATGTAAATCAGAATTTATAGTTCCCGAAATAAAAATTAAACGAAATCTCCATCTGTTTTACATGATCCATTGACAACAGGATATTAAACTTAAAACGAGACGTGGTACGTGTTGAGGACCCTAACCTATTCGAGTCTGAAAGCCCAATAGATGCCAGATCGCTTGAAGTCCTAAAATTTACAGTAGAGTCTGATAGGCTCATGTTACCGTTTGTATCTCCTAGGTTCAAGTCCGCAATGTCCTGCACTAACCTACTTGTGTCCTCTAATTTAATATCGGTCTCCATATCTATATGGTATAACAATTAAATCAACAATTAATGCTAGGCAATCGGAATGCGAAAGTAGGACCGTATTACCCCGAACAAATAATCTGGAAAGAGATATACGTGAATAACAGAATGAATCAAATTTACCCGTTCCAGAACGATTCTTCTCAATCTTGTATTATATTAGATCAAAATCAATTGATGAAGTAATATATTTGATGAAATGTATTCGTTTACTAGAGAAAAATGTTAAAATGCAGCAAACCAAAATTAACAAGACCAGTCAAGGAACGAGATACTCAAAAAACTGAAAATGGCGCACAATTCAAAATCAAGTATTTTGTTGAGGCCCCTAAACTATTTGAGTCTGTATGCCCCATAGTTGCCTAAGTCCTAAAATTCACACTAGAGTCTGATAGTCTTATATGATTATTTGCGTCACTTAAGTTCAAGTCCACTATGTCCTACACTAACATACTTGTGTCCTCAAATTTAATATCGGTATCCATGAATATATGAGATAACAATTAAATCGATACATACTGTTAGGCAATCGGAAAGCGAAAGTTGGAAGGCTGTTCCACACAGCACTTAATCTAGAAAGATATATACTTGAACCAACGATAAAATCAAATATACCTGTTCCAAGGCGTCACCTTCAATATTATTTTATATCAGAACAAAGGCAATTGATGGATAAATATATTTGATGATGATGTAATCGTTTACTAGAGAAAATGTTAAAATGCAGCAGACCAAAATTACAATACCAGTCACGGAGCGAGATACTCGAAAAACTGAAAATAGCGCACAATTTAAAATCAAGTATTTAAACAAAGAATGTTCTGGAAAATAAAAAGAAAAAAATATCTTTTTAAATAAATTCGTTACAATCAGCTATGGTGGTTTAAATTTATCAGTCAATGTTATTTTACAGAAGGCGGAGGATTTAACATCCTCCACATACACCACTTTCTAAAAAAAGGCGTCTACTAATAGACGTAATCATAGTTCTTTGGCTGACGATGTACTTTTCCAGAACGAGTTGTGCATACTGGCGCCCCTGACGTCGTCATGTCGACCGGTACAGTATTCATTGGTTCTTCCAAATCATCTGGTATAGACAAATAGTATCATGCCGTGAATTAGTAGAATAAGATTTCGCTATATTAGACAACGCTTCTTCAGAGTTCTGCATTTCATTATGTGCCTGCATGGTGGGATTGCACACATCAGATTCGCCCATAGAACGGTCATTCGACGCATCTGTTAATTATATTGTCAATCCAGATAAACTGGGGAATACAACGATCCAACGTAACACAATCCACAATGCCACTTATTTCTATGATAACATTCTTGTCAGTCATCCTCTTGACCTTGTATGGTCCTTTATAAATGGTGTTAGGCAGTTCTTCCTATTCTCATTAGTTATATACACATGCGAAGCCGATTTTAAATCGGAGGAAACATAGCATTTGGTTTTAGATTTTCTAGTCTTGGTCGGAGCTAAACGACACATCTTATCTCTAAGTGCTCCTACAAACCAATCTACATAACTAGAATCCCAATCAAGACTACTTGGATTTTCTATTAGAAGATCTCCAGTCAACCTTAATGGTTTTCCATAAACCAATTCTGCTATGGAAGTTCCTAATTGTGCCCTATATCTGTTGCGCATGGCGAGTAGTACCATAGGAAGATCGCGTATCCGGCTTGTTCCACTAGTACACCTTAATGCAGCTTTCAGTTCACGATGTAGCCTTTCTACCATCCCATTCGCTCGTGGGTTATACGCGCTAGTATGTATTACAGTGGTTCCCATGATGTTGAGGGATCTTACGAAAATCTCTGACATAAATTGACTACCACGATCACTAGTGACCTTTTCCGGAACACCATAATGCGATATCCAATTATGTAGAAACGCGAGCAAGACTTCTTGCGCTGTCATGTCTTTTAAAATCGCCACTTCAAATTGACGACTTAATCTATCTACCATTGTCAGCAAATATTTGTCTCCATTTACTTCAGGCATTTCGACAATGTCTATGTGTACGTGTCTGAGCCGTTCAATTGGTATCCCAATATTCTTTATCTCGGTTCTGCTATTTCTCCACACCTTACACGTTTGACACTTGGCACAGGCTCTTACCCATACCCGTATGTCTTTAGACATGTGCGGCCATAGGTATCTGTCGTTAATCAATCGAATGATGGCTTTAATGGATGAATGACCCATGTCATGTAATACTTGGATAATCTTGGCCCGTAACTCCAATGGCACATATGGTCGTGGTTGACTTCTAGATGTTTCGCATAACAACCACTTGCCACTTATGAGCTTACGAACATATCCTGGTCTTTTGGACAATACTAATGTAAAGGGATCCGATCCTTGCGCTTCCTCGATTTGACTAACGAAATCGTGCATTGATTCATCTAAATTTTTCAATGGACCTTGAAATATCAGCTCGACATCAGCTTCATTCGGTCGGCTAAGTGCATCGGCTACCACATTCTCCTTACCAGCAATATGAGACACTGTGAAATCGAACTCTGCTAACCGTGTTATTTGGGAATTTACTCTACGAGAGTAATTAAGCCTATCTGTTTTACCAAGTATGCTAATCAGTGGCTTATGATCGGTGAATAACTGAAACTTATGTCCGTCTAAGTAATGCTCGAAATGTAGCACTGCGGCATACACTGCTAGAAGCTATTTGCCAAACGTATCATAACGTTTTTCTCGATCATTAAGCTTACGGATATAAAACCCAATCGGTCTTACTACGTCCTGATCTCTTTGCTGTAGAACTGCCCCTAATGCAACATCTGAGGCATCTGTGATTAGTTCGAAAGGTTTTTCCCAATTTACAGGTGCTAATTTGCTTACGTCACTTAACATATCCTTGGCCTTTTGGAATTTTTCTCGGTCTTCCGTACTGAAGTTTATAGGCCAAGACTTCTTGATCATGCTCTTTTCAGAGGATAAGAATCATCCTTCGTTACTGAGTTTAATAGACGATAATTCCCACAAACCCTCCAATGACCCAGTTCAGGTTTCGGAACTACCACTATTGGGGAAGCAAAATTGGAATTTGACCTTCTACAAATCCCCTCTTCGTACACTTTGTGATATTCGGGCAAAGCAACCTGTTGCTTTGGTTGTGCCAATTGTTGAGCCTTCGGTGTACAAGGCAACGGAGCCACCAATTCTATTTGGTGTTCTACTCCTGTCTTCAATCCTACTCTTTTGGCACTGAAAGGCTGAAACACTGCTAGGTGCTTCTCAATTATATCGGCAAAGTCATGTGCGACTGTTGGGCGAGGTAAGAGGACTGTTCTAACTGCCAACGTGTTAGACTCAGTAGGTGTTGATATCCC
Source organism: Eudiplozoon nipponicum (assembly GCA_029291075.1). Lineage (NCBI taxonomy): Eukaryota > Metazoa > Platyhelminthes > Monogenea > Mazocraeidea > Diplozoidae > Eudiplozoon > Eudiplozoon nipponicum. The sequence goes on along the minus strand of JAQBSW010001703.1, from coordinate 17,422 downwards.
GACGCTTTCTGCGATAGTCCTAGCCTTGGGGTCTAATGTCAGCTTAAAATATGTCAAGAAAGCCATGCCAATGATTTGGTCCTTGACATCGACTACTAGAAAATTCCATCGGAAGGAAGATTTCTGGCCTAACCTTAGCGACATTTCTTTCATCCCTTTCACTCCTATCGGACTACCGTTAGCGGCCCATAGTTGATAATCAAATGTAGGGCAATCTGCTTCCACCACGTCTGACCTAACTATGCTTACCTCAGCACCCGTATCGATGAGAAATTCTAATCCAGATAATTCATCCTTGTTGCTGGACAATCCGGCAATGTTTTCAAGATCTCCGCTTAGTGAGAATCGGACTCTCTTGCCTTCTATATCGGTGCTATTTGCTCTAGTCGCATCTTTTGCTTTGAGTATGCCTTTTAAAGGCATATCTGGAGCCTTTGCAATGGAACCCCCCTACGGCTCCTACTAGCGGGGGTTTTGTCCTTTTCCCGGTGATGGATTTCTCTCTACCGGTTTTGTGCTTCCTTTCCATTTGGGTCCACCTAATCGCGGGTATATACAATTTTCACCTTGGCACTTCGCACTGCGTCCGTATTCGCAATGTGCCTTATACCATCCGCGTGGCCCTTCGAAGCGTTGACGCGAGTGACTCTCTCGACGTCTAGTGTACCTATCCTGGCTCTGAAGTTGTGCAATATTACTGTGTAAGCTAGCAACTTCTCTACATAAGAAACGCAAGGTTTCTTGTATAGTCAGGTTGTTTTCGGTATCTGCCTTACACCATCCACGTGGCCCTTCGAAGCGTTGACGCGAGTGACTCTCTCGACGTCTAGTGTACCTATCATGGCTCTGAAGTTGTGCAATATCACTGTGTAAGCTAGCAACTTCTCTACATAAGAAACGCAAGGTTTCTTGTATATTCAGGTTGCCGTTCTGCTGCCTGGTTTATCCTTCTGGTCACAACTGGCTGCACCATGACAGAATCTGCTATTACAGCATGTAATTGTGGTTCCTGCTGTTTATACACCCCATCTAACCATCTGTGTTTTGTTGGCCAATCAATGCTAATAGTGTCAAATACTTCCAATTTGATTCTAAGACTAATTGGTAGCTCAGCTGTGAAAATGGAGTTGAATACATCTCTGGATATATTCATAGGCGTTCGTAAAATTCGGACGGTAATTTACGCTCCATTTTTTCTAAGCGAAATAATTTTCACATTTGCGCTGATCTTCCAGTTTGACATCTCTGTTGAATTTCAGCCATTAGTAACTCAAATGCATTGTACGGTTTTTCTTCCACAGTTCTGTCTCTGAAATTTTCCAAAGGCATTTCGGAAATTTTCAGGCAATGCCATCCATGCTGCAACAAATTTTTCCATAGGGTTTACGATATTCTAAGCACTAAATATCATTTGGGCATCTCCTACCCAACTTGAATGTTTTTCTGATTTGTACTGTGGTAGACTTAAAATTCTTGGACTGGCGCGGTCGCCAAATTTTGTTGAGGCCCCTAACCTATTCGAGTCTGTATGCTCCATAGATGCCAGTTCGCTGGAAGTCCTAAAATTCACAGTAGAGTCTGATGAGCTCATGTTACCGTTTGTATCTCTAGAAATCGGGTAAATTTTAAATGAAAATGAAATAAATGCAACAGGCCGGAAGTTAGCAGTCAAGGACAGTAATGCTCGAAAACTGAAAATGGCGCACAATTCAAAGTCTTTATACAATCGATTATTTAAACAAAGAAAGTTCTGGAAAATAAATGAATAAATTCTTTTTAAATAAAATTCTTTTCCATCAGCCAAGGTGGTTTAAATTTATCAGTTAATCTCACTTTAATTTTGGCGGAGGAATTTTCTTCCTCCACATATAAATTATACCCGTGCGCAATACGCCGGTAACATGCAGTGGATTTATGTGACAACGATTAAAGGCAGGATTTATATAATATATGTGTATCAAATACTCTGATAAGGCATTCTGGATTTATATCTTCTTTTCATTTTCAATCATCTACATAAATTAATTACTGATTCAGCCATGACATTCTGGATTTAAATATTTTGCAACACTTTTCACTCATGTGAAAATCTCATTTCCAGCGAGACATTTTGTATTTATTTTTTGTGTTTATTGTGACTACTTTTACACGAGACAGTTAATTGTGTTGACAATATGTTATTTTTTTGCCATCGTCCATGTGTATTAACAATAAATTTTAATTTACATTCTATTGAATAAATCTATGGTGATTCGACTTAGGCTTCTCACAGCACCCTTCGGGAAAAGGTCGGGGACTAATCATAAGCACTGATTTCAACAACAGCTACCAGGCATATGTAGGAATGGTATAGCATCACGAAATAGACAGTTACCCCGCAAAATCTCTTACAATAACCACAAAACCTCCTCCAATATAACAGTTAAATACTGTTTGTTGCGGAGAACTAATATATATGCAAGTATTATTAGGTGTTGCAAACCTAGTAACGAATTAGTTCAGTTGTGACCAGAAAGATAAACCAAAGACAACATGAATGGAAGGTATAATCTCATGCACATTCGTTTCGAGCCGGTATTACGCCCTTCAACCACTATATATTTGGGTGGGATATTGAACCCACATTCCTCACCCAAATATGTAGTGGTTAAAAACCGTAAAACCGGCTCCTACCGATGAGTCGCCAGTAAGCACAAAACGAATGTGCATGAGATTTCTTTCCATTCATGCTGCCTTTGGTTTACCCTTCTTGTCACAACTGAACTAATTTTTTACTAGGTTCACAACACCTATTACAGACTTACTATCAACCTAAATGCCTGTTCATAAAAATTCAAGAACGATTTATCAGATCATAATCGCAAACAGAGGATTTTTTTACTTTATAGCATGTAATTAGCAAAGGGCAAACTGTTAATGACTGTGCCACCTGCGCGATGCCAGCGGTTCCACAAACCTTGGAATAAATACTATTCATTTAGGCGTTGAGGAAGTTCACATTGACTCATTTCGTCTGAGTAGATGAACCCAGGTAGACATTAAAGTATATCGCACAGAAACCTTTTAATTATCCGTTTGCATGAATTATCGTGCAAAATATTCTATTGAACTAATACAACGTTCTGCTATCAAGTCCGCGATTGCGCTTCTTTTAAAAATTAGGACAGCTGTATTAGTTCACACTGAAAATTCAGATTTCCAAATGCAATTATGCGTAATAATACCCCTGTCAAGAGTGGGCTTTCACCCAACTTCAGCTACGTTAACTTCATTTTAATTTGAGCTTAAGACGCAAAATTTTGCCTAGTTTTATCATAAACGAGGCCTCGAACGAATTTCTAGAACTTTATTTTATTTAACATATAAGTTTATTATTAAACAAGCAAACCAGAAGGTCATATACCGCTGGCCAGGCCTTGAAAAAACAGTTTTTAGACTTTTGCTTCCAAAGGTTTGCAGATACAAGTCATATAGCCAGATCCGGTGCAATTTTCCACCAGGTTATTGATACTTTTCAGAGCATTTCATTGATAGCTAATTTTATCAAGAACCTTCCGCTCCGAAGACTTTGAAATACTTGCATAAAATCTTGCAAGTTCTTGACTATTATTTTACGTTACTTCATTGAATTTATAACAGATTTTATACACTTTGTAGGAACCTGGAAAATAGAAAAAGACTGGGCAGGTTCAGTGCTATTTTTTATAGTAGACGTCGTTCAATTTTTTGTCAGGGAGTCAACACATTGCTAGCACACCCAGATATCGAAATACATTTTTCATTCACTACTGATGCCATGAAACTTGCGATTGGCGCCACATTGGTACAGACCATCAAAGAAGTTCGGAAAAAAATTATTTTACTTAAGTATTCTGAAACTAGAAAAAATTAATAGCATAATTGTGGTTAGTATATTCTTGATATCCTTGACATAAGACACTAATTTATTAGTATTGGATGTAAAAGTAGATTCATTGTTCTCATCCACTAAATCAAGCTGTAAAATGCTTTAATACTAATAACGAAGAAAAGTTACGCTGACGGCCTTATTATTAGTAACTAGAGACTTATATTTATGAAACTCTGTCAGCTTGTATATCCTCATCGGTAACTAATTCAATGCATGGTATATAACTGCGTTTATGTGAAAAGTTCACACCTGAAAATAACGAATACTTTTTGTAAAACTGTTTTTTCCTTTTCACGGCCATCTTGTTCACCTAATAATAGTGGAAGCGCTTTAAAAAAGTATATGTAAAACGAGCACGTAATAAAAAAATTAAAAGTTATACCTGTTTTGCTGTTAGTTTCTTCTCGACGAAGAGTCATAACCGAAATTCTGAGAGGACGGAATATTCGCTTCGTGCGTCGCGTTTACGGATAAAAACAACGACGCGTGTGCTTCTGTTTTCCTTAATGACACATAAAATGAAATTCATAACTGACGGTAATTAGCTTCACTACTCCGTACAACTTTTCCAATACCCACCATCAGGATGGTGCTGAATCTCATCTTAACAAAGTCATCCATTTACCATCTGGAATTAGAGGTTATTTTTCCCCGTATACATAATACTAACAATCAGGCTTGTGCTGCTTCAATTCTAAATACACATCAAATGAGTGTTAATCACACCGGGCTTTAGGCTTCCTATATAAAATCAATACCATCTAACATTTTGGTTCTGTGCGTCTTTTCTTACGACAATTAATATTCATTTCTTATTAGTCGGTTATTGACTTCGCTGCAGCCTATAAAATACCAATAAATCATAATGGTTGTGCTGAATCCTATTCAACCAAGCGTCATAAAATAGATGTAAAACCGAACAAAACCGGCAGCGACATGATCGCAAGATATCTAAGTCGCCTTTTAACGATCCCCGCAGATCTCCCACTATAGTGGTCAACGCCTAATGAACCACCACAAATTGCTCAATCATTATTTAACCGATCTGTCCTCATAGTCTATTTTCTAAAGTACAAGACCATTTTCGTCTATATAATTTATCTAGAACTATTGTTCTAGACAAAATGACGACGAATAAGGCAGGTAATAGCTTTATTTTTAGGATTAAGAGACTGATATTTTTAAAACATTGTCAGCTTATATACTTACATCATATATCACTTCACGAATAAATTCAATAGCGGTATATAAATACTTGAATTTCAGCATTTCAGAAAAAACTAAATATACGTCATAACGTCATGACATTGTCCAAAACGTCATATCCCTTTTTTAATGAATTCCAAGTAGCGGCAGCATATTCTAGTATAGGTCTAATCCAAATTAAATAATTTTTAATTTTATATCGTTCGGTAAGATATTTATATTTATTAGTGCCCATCCTTTCTTAGCACTGCTTACTAATCTATCAAAATGTCTCTCAGCAGAAGCTGTACATTGAATAGTTATGCATAAATACTTAATTTCTTGCAGAAGTTTAAACTCAAAAACATCATAAATCACAGCATCATGAAAATAAACATAATCAAGTTCTGTTCTATTAACTATTTTTAAAGCTATCGTCTTTTTACTGTTTATTCTCATCCCTAATGTTATCAATACCCACTTAGGTCATACAAATCAAGTGTCACATTATCTTTGGAGAAGTCGACATTTTCGAATAAATTGGAAAGATTATTTTTAAATCATGAGCAAATTTGGAAATACGAACATTAAGGTGTAACACGCTGTTTTGCATTACAACACAACGATGTTCAATTTTGAAAAATATAGTGCTTGAAATAAACACCAATCCCATTGTATTTAACCAGTGGTCGAACAACATAACAAAACTACCGCCAGCCGCAACGCACTGACGCGCTTCGGCCTTCCTTGATCATCATCAGAGTACGACGGCAAACTGACTATCGAGGATCAAACCGCATTGAATATATATGGAAATCAAATTTAGATATGCGGCTCTCACATCTAGCCGTCTCGCATACATTGAACTTAACATGAAATGTCGGCTGCACAATTTCTATGCAGTCACGAACATTAACTGTTTGTAGCTTTCGCCACATATACATATAATGGCAAAACAATTTAACAATAATTGTTTGCGCGGGTGGTGGTAACAATTTGTTTAATCAAGTTTGCGATCTTGTAGTAAACACCAATCCCATTGTATTTAAGCAGTCGTCGAACAACATAACAAAACTACCACCAGCCACAACGCACTGACGCGTTTCGACATTCCTTGATCATCATAAGAGTACGACGGCAAACTGACTATCGAGGATCAAACCGCATTGAAAATTTAGTCTCGCATACATTGAACTTGACTGGAAATGTCGGCTACACAATTTCTATGCAGTCAAGAAAATTAACTGTTTGTAGCTTTCGCCGCATATACATATATAGGCAAAACAATTTAACAATAATTGTTTGCGAGGGTGCTGATAACAATTCTTTAAATCAGGTTTGCGAGCTTGAAGAAATCACCAATCCCATTGTATTTAACCAATCGTCGAATAACGCAACAAAACTGACGCCAGCCACAACACATTGAGGCGTTTCGACCTTCTTGATCATCATCAGAGTACGACGGCAAACTGACTATCGAGGATCAAACCGCATCGAATATATATAGAAATCAAATTTAGATATGCGGCTCTCCTCTCTAGCAGTCTCGCATACATTAAACTTGACTGGAAATGTCGGCTGCACAATTTCTATGCAGTCACGAACATTAACTGTTTGTAGCTTTCGCCACATATACATTAATAGGCAAAACAATTTAACAATAATTGTTTGCGCGGGTGTTGATAAAAATTCTTTAAAACTGGTTTGCGAGCTTGAAGTAAACACCAAACCCATTGTATTTAACCAGTCGCCGAACAACAAAAACAAACTAATGCCAGCCTCAACACACTGTAGCGTATCGAACTTCCTCGATCATCATCAGAGTACGACGGCAAAGTGACTATCGCGGATCAAACCGCATTGAATATATATAGAAATCAAATTAAGATATGCGGCTCGCACTTCTAGCAGTCTCGCATACATCGAACTTGACTAGAAATGTCGTCTGCACAATTTCTATGCAGTAATGAACATTAATTGTTTGTAGATTTGGCCACATATACATATACAGGCAATACAATATAACAATGATTGTTTGCGTGGTTGGTGGTAACAATTCTTTAAATCAACCTTGCGACCTTGAAGTAAACAACAATACCATTGTATTTAACCAGACCTCGAGCAACATAACAAAATTACCGCCAGCCGCATAGCACTAACGCGTTTCGACCTTCCTTGATCATCATCAGAGTACGACGGCAAACTGACTATCGAGGATAAAACCGCATTGAATATATATAGAAATTAAATTTAGATATGCTGCTCAACCACATCTAGCGGGCTCGCATACATTGAAATTGACTGGAAATATCGGCTGCACAATGTCTATGCAGTCAAGAACATTAACTGTTTGTAGCTTCCGCCACATATACATATATAGGCAAAATAATTTAACATTAAATGTTTGAGCGTGTGGGGGTAAAAATTCATTAAATCAGGTTTGCGACCTTGAAGCAAACACCAATACCATTGTATTTAACCAGTCGTCGATCAACATAACAAAACTACCGCCAAACGCAACGGACTGACGCGTTTCGACCTTCCTTGAACATCATCAGAGTACGATGGCAAACGGACTATCGAGGGTCAAACCGCATTGAATATAATTAGAAATCAAATTTAGATATGCGGCTCTCACATCTACCGGTCTCGCATACATTGAACTTGACTGGAAATGTCGGCTGCAAAATTTCCATGCAGTCAAGAAAATTAACTCTGTGTAGCTTTCGCCACATTTACATATATAGGCAAAACAATTTAACAATAATTTTTTGCGTGGGTGGTGATTAGAATTCTTTAAATCAAGTTTGCGATCTTGAAGTTAACACCAATCCCATTGTATTTAACCAGTTGTCGAACAACATCACAAAACTAGAGCCAGCCGCAACGCACTGACGCTTTTCAAACTTCCTTGATAATCATCATCAGAGTACGACGGCAAACTGACTATCGAGGGTCAAACCGCATTGAATATATATGGAAATCAAATTTAGATATGCCGCTCTCACATGTAACAGTCTCGGATAAATTGAACTTCACTGGACATATCGGCTGCACAATTTCTATGCAGTCACGAACATTAACTCTGTGTAGTTTTCGCCACATATACATATATAGGCAATACAATTTAACAATAATTGTTTGCGTGTGTGGTGTTAACAATTCCTTAAATTAAGTTGAAGACCTTGAAGTAACCACCAATCCCATTGTATTTAACCAGTCTTCGAACAACATAACAAAACTACCGCCAGCCACAATGCACTGACGCGTTTCGACCTTCCTTGAACATCATCAGAGTACGACGGCAAACTGACTAGCGAGGATCAAACCGCATTGAATATATATATAGAAATCAAATTTAGATATGCGGCTCTCACCACTAGCAGTCTCGAAAATATCGATCTTGCCTGGAAATGTCGGCTGCACAATTTCTATGCAGTCAAGAACATGAATTGTGTGTAGCTTTCGCCACATATACATATATAGGCAATACAATTAAAACGTAATTGAATGCGCGGGTTGTGGTAACAATTATTTATATCAAGTTTGCGAGCTTGAAGTAAGCAAAAATCCCATTGTATTTAACTACACGTCGAAAAACATAACAAAACTAAAGCCAGCGATAACACACTGGGGCGTTTCGAGCTTCCTTGGTCATCATAAGAGTACGACGACAAACTGACTATCGAGGATCAAACCGCATTGAATATATATAGAAATCAAATTTAGATATGCCGCTCTCACCTCTAGCAGTTTCGCATACATTGAACTTGACAGGAAATGTCGGCTGCACAATTTCTATGCAGTCACGAACATTAATTTTTTGCAGCTTTCGCCACATATACATATATAGGCAATACAATTTAAGAATAATTGTTTGCGTGGGTGGTGGTAACAATTCCTTAAATTAAGTTGAAGACCTTGAAGTAAGCACCAATCCCATTGTATTTAACCAGTCTTCGAACAACATAACAAAACTACCGCCAGCCGCAACGCACTGACGCATTTCGACCTTCCTTGAACATCATCAGAGTACGACGGCAAACTGAGTATCGAGGATCAAACCGCATTGAATATATATAGAAATCAAATTTAGATATGCGGCTCTCACCTCTTGTGATCTGGCATTCATTGAACTTGAATGTAAATGTCGGCTGCACAATTTCTATGCACTCACGAACATTAACTGTTTGTAGCTTTCGCCACATATACATATATAGGCAATACAATTTAACAATAATTGCTTGCGCGGGTGGTGGTAACAATTCTTTAAATCAAGTTTGCGAGCTTGAAGTAAACACCAATCCCATTGTATTTAACCAGTCGTCGAACAACATAACAAAACTACCGCCAGCCACAACGCACTGACGCGTTTCGACCTTCCTTGATCATCATCAGAGTACGACGGCAAACTGACTATCGAGGATCAAACCGCATTGAATATATATAGAAATCAAATTTAGATATGCGGCTCTCACCTCTAGCAGACTTGCATTCATTGAACTTGACTGGAAATGTCAGCTGCACAATTTCTATGCAGTCACGAACATTAACTGTTTGTAGCTTTCGCCACATATACATATATAGGCAATACAATTTAACAAAAATTGTTTGCGCGGGTGGTGGTAACAATTCGTTAAATGAAGTTACCGAGCTTGAAGTAAACACCAATATCATTGTATTTAACCAGTCTTCGAAAAACTTAACAAAACTACCGCCAGCCGCAACGCACTGACGCGTTTCGTCCTTCCTTGATCATCATAAGATTGGACGGCAAACTGATTATCGAGGATCAAACCACATTGAATATATATAGAAATCAAATTTAGATATGCGGCTCTCATCTCTAGCAGACTCGCATACATTGAACTTGACTGGAAATGTCGGCTGCACAATCTCTATGCAGTCAAGAACATTAACTGTTTGTAGCTTTCGCCACATATACATATATAGGCAATACAATTTAATAATAATTATTTGCGTGGGTGGTGGTAACAATTCTTTAAATCAAGTTGAATACCTTGAGTAACTACCAATCCCATTGTATTTAACCAGTCGTCGAAAAACATAACAAAACTACCGCCAGCCACAACGCAGTGGGGCGTTTCGACCTTCCATGAACATCATCAGAGTACGACGGCAAACTGCCTATCGAGGATCAAATGGCATTGAATATATATAGAAATCAGATTTGCTACCTCTAGCGGTGATTCCGCGTGAACTCGACTGGAGTATCGGCTGCACATTTCTGTGCAGTCACGACATAACTCTTTGTAACTTCGCCACTACATATATACGGCCTGCAATTTAAGTAATTGCGTGGGTGGTGGTAACAATCCTTTAAATCAAGTTGAGATACTTGAAGTAACTACCAATCCCATTGTATTTAACCAGTCGTCGAAAAACATAACAAAACTACCGCCAGCCATAACGCAGTGGGGCGTTTCGACCTTCCATGAACATCATCAGAGTACGACGGCAAACTGCCTATCGAGGATCAAACCGCATTGAATATATATAGAAATCAAATTTAGATATGCGGCTCTCACCTCTAGCAGTCTCGCATACATTGAACTTGACTGGAAATGTCGGCTGCACAATTTCCATGCAGTCACGAACATTAACTGTTTGCAGCTTTCGCCACATATATATATAGGCAATACAATTTAAACAATAATTGATTGCGCGGGTGGTGGTAACAATTCTTTAAATCAAGTTTGCGTAGCTTGAAGTAAACACCAATATCATTGTATTTAACCAGTCGTCGAACAACATAACAAAACTACCGCCAGCTGCAACGCACTGACGCGTTTCGATCTTCCTTGATCATCATCAGAGTACGACGGCAAACTGACTATCGAGGATCAAACCTCATTGAATATATATGGAAATCAAATTTAGATATGCGGCTCTCACCTCTAGCAGTCTCGCATACATTGAACGTGACTGGAAATGTCGGCCGCACAATTTCTATGCAGTCAAGAACATTAACTGTTTGCAGCTTTCGCCACATATACATATATAAGCAATACAATTTAACAATAATTGATTGCGTGTGTGGTGGTAACAATTATTTAAATCAAGTTTGCGAGCTTGAAGTAAACACCAATCCCATTGTATTTAACCAGTCTTCGAACAACATAACAAAACTACCGCCAGCCGCAACGCAATGACGCGTTTCGACCTTCCTTGATCATCATCAGAGTACGACGGCAAACTGACTATCGAGGTTCAAACCACATTGAATATATATATGGAAATCAAATTTAGATATGCGGCTCTCACCTCTAGCAGTCTCGCATACATTGAACTTGACTGGAAATGTCGGCTGCACAATTTCTATGCAGTTCCGAACATTTACTGTTTGCAGCTTTCGCCACATATACATATATAGGCAATACAATTTAAACAATAAATGATTGCGCGGGAGGTGGTAACAATTCTTTAAATCAAGTTGGCGAGCTTGAAGTAAACACCAATCCCATTGTATTTAACCATTCGTCGAACAACATAACAAAACTACCGCCAGCTGCAACGCACTGACGCGTTTCGACCTTCCATGATCATCATCAGAGTACGACGGCAAACTGACTATCGAAGATCAAACCGCATTGAATATATATGGAAATCAAATTTAGATATGCGGCTCTCACCTCTAGCAGTCTCGCATACATTGAACTTGACTGGAAATGTCAGCTGCACAATTTCTATGCAGCCACGAACATTAACTGTTTGTAGCTTTCGCAACATATACCTATAAAGGCAAATCAATTAAACAATATGTGTTTGCGCGGGTTGTGATAGAAATTCGTTAAATCAGGTTTGCTAGCTTGAAGTGAACACCAATCCCATTGTATTTAACCAGTCGTCGAACAACATAACAAAACTAACACCAGCCACAACACACTGGGTCCTTTCGCCTTTCCTTGATCATCATCGGAGTACGACGGCAAACTGACTATCGAGGATCAAACCGCATTGAATATATATAGAGATCAAATTAAGATATGCGGCTCTCACCTCTAGCAGTCTCGTATACATTGAACTTGACTGGAAATATCGGCTGCACAATTTCTATGCAGTCACGAACATTAACTCTTTGTAGCTTTCGCCACATATACATATATAGGCAATAAAATTCAAAAATAATTGTTTGCGTGGGTGGTGGTAACAATTCTTTAAATCAAGTTGAAGACCTTGAAGTAACCACCAATCCCATTGTATTTAACCAGTTGTCGAAAAACATAACAAAACTACCGCCAGCCACAACACATTGGGGCGTTTCGACCTTCCTTGAACATCATCAGAGTACGACGGCAAATTGCCTATCGAGGATCAAACCGAATTGAATATATATAGAAATCAAATTTAGATATGCGGCTCTCACCTCTAGCAGTCTCACATACATCAAACTTGACTGGAATTATCGGCTGCACAATCTCTATGCAGTCACGAACATTAATTGTTTGTAGCTTTCTCCATATATACATATATAAAAAAAACAATTTAACAATAATTGTTTACGCGGGTGGTGGTAAGAATTCTTTAAATCAAATTTGCGACCTTGAAGTAAACACCAATCCCATTGTATTTAACCAGTCGTCGAACAACATAACAAGACTAGCGCCAGCCAAAACACACTGGGGCGTTTCAACCTTCCTTGGTCTTCATCAGAGTACGACGGCAAACTGTCTATTGAGGATCAAACCGCATTGAATATATATAGAAATCAAATTTAGGTATGCGGCTCTCACCTCTAGCAGTCTCGCATACGTTGAACTTGACTGGAAAGTCGGCTGCACAATTTCTATGCAGTCACGAACATTAACTGTTTGTAGCTTTCGCCACATATACATATATAGGCAATACAATTTAACAATAATTGTTTGCGCGGGTGGTGATAACAATTCTTTAAATCAAGTTTGCGAGCTTAAAGTAAACACCAATCCCATTGTATTTAACCAGTAGTCGAACAACATAACAAAACTACCGCCAGCCGCAACGCACTGACGCGTTTCGACCTTCCTTGATCATCATCATCAGAGTACGACGGAAAACTGTCTATCGAGGATCAAACCGCATTGAATATATATAGAAATCAAATTTAGGTATGCGGCTCTCACCTCTAGCAGTCTCGCATACGTTGAACTTGACTGGAAATGTCGGCTGCACAATTTCTATGCAGTCACGAACATTAACTGTTTGTAGCTTTCGCCACATAAACATATATAGGCAATACAATTTAACAATAATTGTTTGCGCGGGTGGTGGTAACAATTCTTTAAATCAAGTTTGCGAGCTTGAAGTAAACACCAATCCCATTGTATTTAACCAGTCGTCGAACAACATAACAAAACTACCGCCAGCCGCAACGCACTGACGCGTTTCGACCTTCCATGATCATCATCAGAGTACGACGGCAAACTGACTATCGAGGATCAAACCGCATTGAATATATATGGAAATGAAATTTAGTTATGCGGCTCTCACCTCTAGCAGTCTCGCATACATTGAACTTGACTGGAAATGTCGGCTGCATAATTTCTATGCAGTCACGAACATTAACTGTTTGTAGCTTTCGCCACATATACATATATAGGCAATACAATTTAACAATAATTGTTTGCGCGGTTGGTGGTAACAATTCTTTAAATCCATTGCTAGCTCGGAAATTACGCGTTTAGTCGTGACTGCATATAGTGGTAAGCCGACATTAGAGCCGCATATCAATTGATTTGTATCAATGCGGTTTGATGTCATCGACCTCGTCCCTGTAATATTCGATATTATCAATGGATATTCAAATAAAACTCTAAGGTGACCTACCCCGCGCAAAAAATTATTGTTAAATGTAGTGCTTTTCAAGTTCAAATAATCTAACTCTGTTTTTACACAATATTTCTCTTAACTGTGATTTTAGAAACAATCTCTGTTAGTTTCAAGCAGTTTTAATTGAGATTTCTTGAACTGAAATTTTAATTGTAATTAATAGGGTTTTGTTTATTAAATATACACACCCGCGCGCAATACGCAGGGAACATGCGGTGGATTATAGTGCCATAGTGGAATTACTCTTCTTCTTTGAATTATTCGCAGTTTATACAAGTGATTTACTGTTCATATATAGTTCTACGTATCAGAATTTTAGAGTACAATGGATTATTATAATTAAATAAGTTAAAACCATAGCAAACAGTGGATTAATTATTTGTGAAAGTTTTTCATTGAAGTTTTTACACGATTTTAGTCTATTCATCATCAGTGACAACTTTTACCAGTGACTTTATTTATATCATCATATATTTTCAATCGGTTACATGTATTCATCACAATTCAGATGTTTGTGAATGGAATATTACTTATGTTGACAGTATATCGTTTTGCTGCCGTCTAGAGCACGGACAATTTTGTTTAACTGTGACTTGTGTATAAGACATTCAATTTTGTTAACAGTATTTCGTTCTGTTGCCGTCTAGAGCACGGTCAATTTGGACTAACTATGAATTTTCCATGCAACATTGTGTACAATACATATGTGATCATTCGAATTAGCTTTCTCACATCACCCATCGGGAAAAGGCCGGGGATTGATCATAAGCACGGATCTCAACAGCAGCTACCAGTTATATGTAGGTAGATAGCAGCCCCGCAAAAGATCCCTACAAAGGATCTTAGTTTCCAAATGTGCAAATAAGATTTTAAATAAAATTTGCCCCAAACTTGATCCTTGTGGAATTCCATTGTTACTCGTTTCGATTTTGACATCAAATCATTTACTTGAATACTCATTCTTCGAATATATAAATTGTATCTAAGTAATCATAACATAATTGGATCAATATTCAATAAATTAGTATCTTTTAAACTAGCATCAAAAGAGATAGTTTCAATAGCTTTTGTGATATCTATAAATAGAATTAATACATCTTACTTTTTCTCATCAAGTGTAATTACACTGTTCCAAATAGCAAGCATATTAGTAATGGTCGATCTATCTTTCGTAAAGCCATTTTGACTTTTATCAAAACCAACCGACAACATACATTCTAAATGATCTAGTATCCATCTTTCTATTATCAACAAAATGAGGGGATAATAGAAATTAGTCTATAATCACTGGCACATTTTGGTTTACTTACCTTTGGCAATGGTTTAGCTACTTATGTTAGAATATCGATTGGTAATTCCTACCCTTCAAAATTCTGTTTATAAAAATGCAGAGCGCATTCATAAAAGTTAAAGGTAATTGAAGTAGGTTATCAATCGATAAACCGAGGTTATCTTTTTGTGTCTTTGATTTTATTTTTAACATTATTTTTTTCAATACATCACTGTCGATAACAAGTCCTGGTTCCTAGTCACCCGAAAGATAAGTTAGATCCATGAAATTGGTTTCACTCTGTGGATTACATATCAAATTACCAAATACTTCATCCAATTCACAGATAAATTCACACCCAGTTTTTTCCACAGGTAATATGAGCTTTAATTTCTTCTTAAATTTGCTGTAGTCCGTAAGGAGTTTGTATCCTTATCTAGGGTTACTCCTTAGTTTACCAAAAATGATTCTTTCAGATATTTGACGGATTATCAGCAGAGATGAATTAATTTTGGGGTCAATCAAATCTAATCACATTTAAAAAAATTCTACTGACAAGACTTCACTTCATTATATTATCTTGTTTATTTCTTAGTTTACATAATTTCCCATCGATTCGCTTCGGTATAATATCCGTAAACGTAGATGCCCGAAATAAATCAAAAAATAACGTAGAAATAGAAGAAACAAATTCAAGTTTTACATTGAGTGTGTAAAACGAATAGTTATCGCATGCAATTGATAAATTATTATTCAGCCAATCTGGTCTTAATTAGTTATGATGAAAACAACGGTTATGAAAATGCACACACACACACACATGTGACACGCGAATATCTAATGAAAGGTCAGTCTGAGGTATATAAATATTAGGACTAGAGGAAATAACGCGCTTGCTTCATTTTTTTCGTGAAATGCAACTGATGAAGATCTACGGTAATGTAGATCGAAATATATTGCAAAAAGAAAATTACTGTGACAATGAAAGCTGCGTTAGTCAAAACGCAGATCAGGTAATTTAAATTCATCAGTTTTCATAATGTAAAATCTTTCATAATCAAACATTACGCTTAACTCTCTGAAAAGATTCCAGTTGATTCTGGAACATTGCACGTGTGCATTCTCAAAATTGTTTCGGTGTTTTGCTTCTCAAGTTGGTCTATTTTAAAATAATTTGTTTGTGATCTAGTTCCTTAAAATAGTTTACAACATCATAACTGTGTGAGTTCACCGCTTCAACTTATAAATATACTTGATCTAAGCATTGCGAACCTCTAGTTGATTCCTTTATAATCTTCTTGAGATCATGATTAGAAAAAAGATTGATTATTTCAGAATCATGCAACTTATTAAAATCGCCTACCACAACAGTATAACCATGGCAGTCCAAAATAGATTGAAAAGAATTGGTAAATGTTTGATCATCATATAAACTAGCATACGGCAGTCTATAAACAGTGCTTAAGATCAGGTTATCGATTTGTATAGATTAAAATTCAAAGACAATATTATATTCATTAGTATGTAACACTTTCGCATTTAATATAGATTTACTGTAAATAAGTACTCCTCCACCTCTTTTATCCGACGATCTGTCTTTTTTAAATAGAAAATAATGAGGAATAAAAAATTCGTGATTTTCAATGTCCTTGTTGAGCGAAGTTTTAGACAAATTATTAAATCAAAATCGTTACTTATTACATAATTACAAAGGAAAAAAAATTTTTCTTAACACTTCTACAGTCGGCATAAAATAAAGTATATGAACAATACGATTTATCGTTACTGTTTTCAATATTTACTGTTTTAACTTGTTTGGTTTCTTTATAATTCTTCTGTCCGCTGTCCACTATATTCATTAATGATGCACCGTTTTTGTGATTTAAGAGTCAATTGACACACTCTTTATGGTAGCATTTTGCAGATTAGATTATCCTTGATCCTGATTCTTCTTCAACTTGTTTGCTGTTGACAGTTTCCTTTACAGAAACGTCTAGTTTCTGCCAATGAAACTGTTGTGGAAACTAGGATACTCCCTTGTCTTCGTATTAATATCTTCAACTTTCATGTTGGTCGGCCTTTATGACAATTTCATCACAGCCGGCCTTGGTCGTTCAGATTGATTGCCCACCCTGTATCATTTTGTTATATCAGCCTCTGACGTGTCCCTGATTAAATAATTTAATTTCTCTACATCATTCATGTCGGCTTTTTCATTATGATTAAAT
>JAQBSW010001702.1:0-124717 GCA_029291075.1 Eudiplozoon nipponicum | reverse complement strand
GATTATTGTTCTGATTTTTTTGGTATAAATAAATTTGACTTCCTTTTTCATTTATTTGGGATAAAATAGATTAACATTTGCGTTTTCTTTACCCTAATCGTGGTCTTCTGGGAATTTTGTTGGGTATATATTCGTGGATTTGTGTTGAATTTTTTTTGGCGGATATAATAATAATACATTGGCATCAAAGGCCAACGGGGCCTCTGTTCATCTTTTCTACGTACAAAACGGTACCGTACGTACTCGACAGGCTCAATTGCGGATATTTTCAATTTTTGGAAGCAGTTACTGTGACGTGCTTTTGTTCTGCGCTCATTCAACTGTGGAAGCTTTTTGTGGGTAAGCGTTTCGTTAAAGTATATTTATATATTTTCATATTGCTAATAAATTTATGCTTTTAAGATCCCGTAAGATTGTTAAAATGTCAGGTCCAATTTTAGATATTGATGTTCCTGTTTAGGATGGAGATAGTGAGCTATTCTTTATGCGCGTAGACTCCGCTTTCTCCCCGTTTCCTGATTATGACAGTCATCAAAAACTGTCGAAGGTTTTTGCTAAACTACCTTCTGAATTGCAGCGACGGATTTATCCTAAGCTTGAGGCCATTAGGAAGCTACCTAATCCCATTTTGGGTTTACAAAACGAAGGAGAACTTTTGCTTGGGCCCACGGAGACTAAGCAGATAATAAACAAATATGCGCAGTTAGACATGCCAAACCTTGGCCTCATCGAATTACTGAGGGAATTACGGGAACGTTGGTATAAAACCAACATTTCTGACCATGAGGCTAAAGTTGTTTTTATTAACAATCTTCCCCAAACATTAAAACTCTTTGCCAGACAGCGTCCCAACACTCTCTATAGATGACTTATCTGAGAGATGTGAGTTAGAATATAGGGTTTTGGAACCCAAAGTGAATCCACCATCCTTTTCTTTACCCCCGCAAGATGATAGACTCTCCTCTTTAGAGAGAACAGTGGCGAACATGGCCAAAGTTCTAGAAGGATTGGCCATTACCAAATCCGAGCTAAATCAAGTGAATGCTCGACCAAAATTCGTTTCCAAGTCAAATTATAACGGTAGGCGGCGATCGAGATCTCCGCAATCCTTTAATAAATATGTCCCAAAGAACTGGGGTTATAACCACCAGAAGGTTTTTATTCATGCCAAGTCTGTCTTTGTTGTTCCGAAGAATTTCCGAATGAGTGCCAATTTCCATAGCTGATGGAAAGGACAACAGACCGCAGGCACAAGGGTGCATCAGTATCGGGAAACGTCTGGCGCAGGAAGTAGAAGACCGTACTTTCTGCACATCAACGGCATCAACGGCGCTACAGGGAAGAAGCCAACTACAATCCGACATCTCTGTCGACTTTTTTCGTCGACGCCGAATTTTTAACATAGGGAACCAAACGGACAACGCCGGTCGCAATTACCAGCCTACTTGTTTGCATGACCCGGCCAAACAGCCCGACGAGCTTCTGCAACTTTTTGATTTCAAAACTGGAGAAGAGTTCATCGTAGACACAGGTGCGGCAGTCTCAGTTCTCAAGGGTGATTCAATGGACGAGATGTCGCTAGGTGTTCTTCTCGCAACAGCTACAGGCGAGCCCATACCAACATATGGCTGCCGGTACCGCACACTCAACATAGGTCTACGACGTGAATTTTCCCACAACTTCATCATTGCCAAGGTCTCACATAATATAATAGGCCTTGATTTCCTTCTAAAATTTCGGCTCATTGTTGATCTTGCCAATCAAAAGATCATCGACCCCTCCACAGGACTTGAGCAAAGTTTTTGGACACTTGCCTCCGAGCGTTTGGAGTTACAGGTCATTCAGCCAACCCCAGTGCATCATTCAGCAGAGATATCAGCAGCTCTTCGAAAATACAAATCGCTTTTCGATCTTAACAAGTCAGAGCTACGAGTCTCCAACACGATGCATCATATCGTCACAGAAGGACAACCTATTGCACTCAAGAAGCGACCACTGGCTCCTGCTAAGCTGAAAGCTGCCCAAGAAGAATTCTCAAGGCTTTTGGAAGAGGGAATCATCAGACCATCGAAAAGTTCATGGGCGTCACCACTGCACTTAGTCTCTAAATCAAACGGATCGTACAGAGCCTGTGGAGACTACCGTAAGCTAAATTCAGTGACAAAATCTGATGCATATCCTATTCCAAATATTAACACTTTACTTGAAAAACTCAACGGCAGCAATTTCTTCTCAGTGATTGACCTCAGACAAGCGTGCCATCACATCCCGGTAGCACCAGAGGATATCGAGAAAACTGCAGTCATCACTCCATTTGGCCTTTTTGAATATCTTTACATGCCTTTTGGACTTAAGTGTGCTACTCAGACATTTCAAAGATTCATGGACAACATACTTCGCGACGACTCTGCTTATTGTATGTCATATCTCGATGACATTATGGTATTCAGTCCAGATCTAGAATCTCATGCGAAACATCTACGAAATGTCCTCTCACGCTTATCCAACCACGGACTCAAGATCAACTGTGACAAGACGCAGATTGCAACTTCATCCGTCGACTTCTTAGGGCATCGTATCACGGCCCAAGGTATTCAACCGTTGCCGTCAAAGACAAATTCAATCAAGAATATCAAGTCACCAAGGACTGTAAGAGAGTTGCAGAAAATCCTGGGAGTACTAAACTATTATCGCAAGTTACTTCCGGGCCTTTCAAAACAACTTTATGCTTTGTGCAGGCACCTGCGGAACCGAGAAGGACTTAGCAAGAATTCCATCATTGCTTGGTCATCCGAAGACGAGGAATTACTTCGACTTGCCATCAACTCGTTAGCAAATGCCACAATGCTAACACATCCAGATTTTGAAAAGCCATTTCTACTCACGACAGATGCTTCTGAATTCGCTATTGGAGCCACGTTGGAACAAGAGATCGACGGAGTTCGGAAGCCTATCAGTTTCTACTCGCGTACTCTCCAACCAGTAGAAACGAGGTACGACACTTTCGGTCGAGAACTTCTCGCCATCCACGACGCAGTGCGCCATTTTATCAGCATCATTGGCAGTAGCAGATTTGTTGTTTTCACAGATCATGCACCACTAGTTAGCGCACTTCGAAACGCAACTTCATCTATCGCCAAGTATCCTGCCAGAGTGGAAAGACAGCTTTCTCGTCTAAGCGAATGGCAATTTGACGTCTTTCACGTCAAGGGCAAACAGAACTTCATTGCAGATGCCCTGTCCAGGCCAGACGTCTCTCTACAACCACCTTCGCCGTCACCATTCACTGTCAACTCCGTGGCACTCAGTGAACCTGCACTAACGCCAACTCTCCTGCGAACTGAACAACGCGGTGACATTCACATTTAAAGATCAATAGCCCGTCACCCAACCAAGTTCATATGCCGTCTGTGGGAAGGCTTACCAACTGTTTACTTCACGGCTACACAGCCCAACAAGCCAGTTCTGCCAACCAGCCTTCAGAGAAAATTTTTCGATTCAATTCACCCAATTTCTCACCCAGGAAGCCTAGCGACTGTCCGACTTCTTACAAATCGTTTCTGGGGTCACAGTCTTAGGCAGAATATTAAACGATGGGTCTCAAAGTGTGCTATTTGTCAGAAAAACAAGATCACGCGACACACGCGATCTAAGTTGCAACATTTTCGATCTACTTCTCGCCTAGCCATCGTCCACATTGACATAGTTCATCTGACAGAGGTTCAAGGTTTCAGTTACCTTCTAACTATGATCGATAGATTTACACGGTGGCCTGCGGCATTACCTCTTGGCACCATTTCTGCAGACGAAGTAACTAACGGTTTTATCTCTGCATGGATATCCAATTATGGTGTTCCCAATGAGGTCATCACGGACAGAGGCACTTGCTTCTCATCTGATCGTTTCAAAACCACCTTGCGGTACATGGGATGCATCTTACGCCAGACGACTGCCTACCATCCCCAAGCTAATGGCATGGTAGAGAGAATGCATAGGGAACTCAAAGCTGCTTTAGCATCCTCGTCCATTAATGGCAACTGGGTCGATGCACTACCTTTAGTTCTGCTTGCCATGCGTTCCCGTACTCGTGAATCCATTAAAACGTCTGCGTCACAACTCTTGTATGGCATGGATCTACGCCTGCCTAGTCCGCTCCCACGTCTACTACCGGCACAAGATGACCCACAATACGAAGCTACCCGCCTTCGACTTCATTTCGGTAACATGTCCGAACAGCAGCCGAGACACACGCCTCGTCCAGTCTTCGTTCACCCACAGCTCCACAGCTGCAAGAGAGTACTCGTTCGCAACTATAATGCTGTTGCACCACTACAACCAAAGTATCGCGGTCCTTACCCGATTTTGCTCAGACAACCAAACAACTTCATTATTATGCAAGGCGCTACACCGACATCAGTAAGCATAGACAGATTGAAACCGTTTATCGAACCACCTGATCCTGAGAGCGTTCAACCTTCTACACACGTCTCAGGCTCCGTCTGCCCACAATCTCAATATCCTGCTTTGTATAACGCGTAATTGATTTTTTAAACATTAACATTAACTATCAAAATTTTTTTTAACCTTACGTTATTTTTCGTATTTGTCTCACGTGGCATAACCAGCTGTTCTTAGCTAACAATTGTGTAGCATTTTTGAACAGTTCTCTGGTATTATGCCATCTCTGAGGCAATGTTCGTGTACATATTTTTATGCAGTTACCTTTGATTTTAATGTATATATTTTTACATTATAATGTATTTCTCACACATGACATCACACTGCCTATTTTGGTATGACCAGCTACTTAGAGCTAACGCTTTCGTGTAGCAACACTAAGAAGTGATCAGCTTCATATCATGGTACAGGCCACTTTCAATGCATATCTCAACTTCATCAATTGCACAAAGACCACTCTACAAATGTCATGACCACAACGTCGAGCACTCTAGCTCCTTTGGTCGTATACAAACACATTGACGACGATCCAACCTGCTTAGGTTTAAACTTAAACCTGGCAAATTTCAGAGGCGATTTACCTCGAAATCTTCACGCTGCGGCTCCCAAAACTTACACTGCTCTATTTTGCCTCACGTGGTATGACCGACCACTAGAGCTAACAATTTGTGTAGCAATTCCTAGTGGTTACCTGGCATCATATCATTGTTGAAGCAACCAACAAGCATATTTAAGCCCAGCACTTATGGTTCATCATAATTTTGCTTAACTTGGTTCGAACTCTGTCATGCATTTCTTATCTAGCCTCGCAGAGAGGAATTTTTTCCTTTTTTTTCAGAGAGGAAAGTGTTGTAACGACACAAATTAATGGCCGAGCGGCTCCCAAAACTTGCACTGCTCTATTTTGCCTCACGTGGTATGACCGACCACTAGAGCTAACAATTTGTGTAGCAATTCCTAGTGGTTACCTGGCATCATATCATTGTTGAAGCAACCAACAAGCATATTTAAGCCCAGCATTTATGGTTCATCATATTTTTGCTTAACTTGGTTCGAACTCTGTCATGCATTTCTTATCTAGCCTCGCAGAGAGGAATTTTTTCCTTTTTTTCAGAGAGGAAAGTGTTGTAACGACACAAATTAATGGCCGACATATTGCGTAAATTAAATTCAAATTTATTTACGTTGCACCAATGAGAAAAAGCGAAACTTGCCGTTTAACCAATAGTGTGCAAGTAGACATGGCATGCTATTTAAGCACGGCAATTTACCATGCAAGTCAGTTGTCGCATTTGCATTCTGCTTTGCGTTACGCGTGTGCGTTCTGTCGTCTGTCAATACCTACGCTGGTGATTTGATTGTTTCACCAACAATTGGCTAGATCCATGACTCATCTTGTTGCGGTACAACCAGCGAGACGAGCCAATTAATTGCAGAACCTGAACGACGTTATCCACATCGTGATTACAACTCGACCACGGGAGCAACAACAACCAGAGTCCACCCAAGGCTCTAGGACATCTTCACACTCTGAATAATTCAGGAGAACGCACGACCAGGCCCTCTTAAGGGCCCCCTATCAGTAACAAAACTCTATTCAGAGCACCATAACCGAGTTTGTAACGTCGTACGGCATTTATTTGAAGCCGGGGCGTTTACAATTCATTTTTTTAAATTCATATTTTACGGTAGCAATCGTATAATGGGGATTTAACCACGTCTACTTCTTATCATTACCCATAAGAACGCATCCAAAATGAAATTTAAGACGGCCATACGTACACTAGGAAGATACTACCAGTCCACATTGCCATTGAAAATAATCTGAAATCGTAATAATGGTTTTATTTTAGGCCAAACAATTTACCTTGTCAAACGACCCATATGTAGCGTTATTGTATAACTACCGAAACATTACCAGCTTTTATTAGTCTCGTTAAAACTGACCGCCACGCCATGGATAAATTTGTTATTGTGTTCTTCGCATTATTGTCATTAAATTTGGAACACACAACCGGATATATAACTTCTCATTAACACATATTTTCAGCTCATCAATGAGAAGTCCTTAATGTATTTTTAAAGTCTACATCGTCAATTTTTACAACTTTTATTTACGTAAGAGTCTAATTAATTCGAATAAAAAAGATATCGATATTAATTCAAGCATCTAATAACATACGCTTTGACTTAATTTAAAAGGTTTCGAAAATTCGCATAAAGTCACTGTTCTTCAACTTTGTCTATAATTGTATTATTCACGTGCGATAGGGAGATTCGTCATCAAATAGACTTGAGAAATATATTAGCAAATGTTTTGAACAGTTACATGTTAATTAAATAAATTATATTTGGTTGAAACTATTATTTTGAAGGACTAGAACTCTAAATAAAAGCATATTTGTTTTTATGATTAGTCAGTTGGAAAAAGAGTTTTAATTAATAAATGTTAACCGATGAACGTTTCTTACTTTACAATATAATAAAGATTTTCAATTCATTAGTGAAACGTGATACAAACCGTAATACTTATGTTGCTGATGTTCTACAATAGCATTTTTATGGACACATAAATTTCTGCATATTTGAGGCATCAACTGAAAATAGAATGGCCAAGTGACGTGTTTTAACTGCTTTTTTTAATCAAATGTCATCAGATAAGAGAGGCGTCAACTCTTTGGTTATCGTATGAAGTTGTTAAACGTGAGTACTGAATTCATAGTCGTAATTCCATGTCTTGCAAGTGCTGTGAGGCAAAAATCGGAACATACTTGATCTCACGAAAACAATGCAATAAATACTAAGAGGAATGCGTCGACCTATATACTGTTAATGAAGTTGTAGGCTAAATTAGCCTATGGTTTCATAGGCTCTAACAAACAATTAGACAGATTGTTGCAGGTGGTCTTTAGGAAAGAAATAAAAGGAAACGCACTGCGTTTTTAGAAGGTTGGGGTAAATTACCAAATTTGAAATAAATATGCCGGTCGATGTTATTCTTCATGCATGTCGCACACACAGAAGCGCTTTAATCAGCGTTCTGTTTAAGCGTATGGCCCCAGGAGCTAACTGTTATGTCTGGCGTTCTACTATTACCTAGATATCTATCTGAGTGAATTGCATCATAGAATTTACGCTGTAACCTTGTAGGCGAAACAGAGTTATGGGGTTGCATACCGTGTGATAGTTTATAGGTTAAATCTTACCGCACTTGCATACGTACTAAGCAGAAATATTGACTACAGATCTAAGTTAACAAATAGTTCTGGATTGTTTTGTTTGTTGAAATGAGGAAGGAAAAAATTTTGATTGCCGTAAGAAATAGTACAACAGTATATTGGAAGAAATTGTAGTGGATTATTTGCCCTCGATTGCGAATCTGCGATTATGCTTTCTTCGCACTTTATGCAAACAATGTAAAACTAACATTACTAAAGATGAGTTCTACTGTTGTAGAGTAATTAGAAATCGTATGGTGTGTTATAATTCTTGCAGTCACATTGCTGTCTTTGTGTGAAATAGAGCGAAACGAGTTGAAGACGTTTCTCTGGAATCTTTCAGGTGCAATATGTTTATGAAGTAGGCTAAGGCTCTTAAAAGTGGATCTTTAATTATGTCCTGTTTGTACTTATTGATTAAATCAAAATGTCACTGGCTAAGACTTGAAAGACTCTAAACTTCTCTAGCCGTCTACATTAGTATAATATATCGGTTTCCGAACTTCAATAATATTTTTTGTACCAGCGTGCGTCAATCACAAACTTTGAATCATCTATGTTGAGCAGAAATGGCGTTCCAAATGCGGGTTTGTTAGCATAGTGACTTAAGCTATAGAATTATTTGACTAATGAATAATTTTCTTGAAACCTGGTGACTAAAATATGATGATTTTCTGTTAAGTCCTTTTTATATTTAAATACCGGCATAATGGAAATCATTGATTATGTAGGCCGAGAGAAATTTACGGTAATAATTAAGAATACGCAGGACATTCTTTAAATCTTTTGAAGCATGAAGCAACGAAATGTTCTTAATTGAATCAGCCTTAGAAGACAAATACTGAAAAAATTGTGGCAAAACACGATGCTATGAGAAATCAGCCAATATCGTTGCTATTTAAATTTTATTAGAGAACATTTGCAGCCGTGCTCTACTAAATGGAAATGTATGCTTTTAGATATTCTGTATGCGAGTTTTCGTCTACATTTAAAATCATTATATTGTAACGCGCGGCTCTGCGTTACAACACAACGAAGCTCAATTTCGACAAACATAATTTTCCTTGGGGTCACATATGCTAATTCTGGTTTCGCACAATATTTCTCTTAACTGTGATTTTAGAAACAGTCTCTGTTTGTTTTTTGCAGTTTTAATTGAGATTTCTTGATCTGCCAATTTATTTATAATAAATAGGGTTTTGTTTAATAAAAATAATACACACCCGCGCGCAATACGCCGGCAACATGCAGTGAATTTATGTGACATAGCGATCAAAGCCAGGATTTATGTATTTTTTGTGTATCAACAATTCTGCTAAGACATTCTGGATTTATATTTTCTTTTCTTTTTCAATTATTCACATAAAATTATTAACCATTCAGCCAAGACATTCTGGATTTATATATTTTGTACCATTTCTCATCCACACGAAAATGTCAATTCTGCCGAGACATTCTAGATTTATTTTGTTTATTGTGACTACTTTTATACGAGACAACAACTTGTGTTGACAATATATTATTTTGTTGCGTCTAGAACACGGTCAATTTAGATTAACAGTGAATTTTAATTTGCTTTGCAACATTGTGTACAATATATGTACGATAATTAGACTTAACCTTCTTCCATCACCCAATGGAAAGAGGTCGGGGACTAATCATTAGCACGGCTCTCAACATCAGCTACCAGGCATATGTAGGAATGGTATAGCATCACTAAATAAACAGCTACACCGCAAAACCTCTAACAATAACCACAATGACTCCTACAATATCTTCAAGTTATGTAATACCGAAGTTGGGTTATTGCGAAATTTCTGGTTAGACTGGGTTGAGTTCTTTGGAAAACAAAGTCTGAGTAGATGCTCTATTCAATAGGAAGGGAATATGACATTAGCATTTGCTTTCTTTAAAGGTTATGAAAGTTTTATGCTTGGCCAGTCGTTAATCAATTATCGAAAAATAAATAAGTTTACATTGATTTTCTTGTAAAGTTTTAAAGCGTAGAATTAGATGCACGTCTGTTTTGTCATGTGCGTATTTTACGATAAGCAACGCAAGAACTCTGTGGTCAATTTGCTTTCGAATCTAGGTGCAACTGAGATGCTCGTCTAATTTTTAAAGGTATAATAATGCCTTCTTCGTGTGTTTTCGTAAACTTATCTTAAGCAGCCGCAATTTGGATGAGTAGCAATGGAATTGTTAAGCGAATTACAGGCTGAAGTTCTCTATTTATAACGGAGATTTTGTCTAATATGCAGTTCTAAATGTTTCATGGATATAGTTAATAATATTCGATGTATGTTGTTCTCGAATTAGATTAATTTCAGGCATAAAACCAAAATTTCGACATCAGAATTACTCTTTACAGCTGATAATGCTATACAAATTTCTACTATTAATTTCATCCAGGATGTAATCTCTATACGATACACTGGTACTTTTACGTATTTCACAGTGACGCATACAAAAATAGGCCGCTATTTTGTTCCGTATGGTTTTCGTAATTAGCGTTCCTGTTTGGCTTACTACTCAGGAGAAAAAAAACGACATTGTAGACTTGAAGAGCCGTAGTCGCTGTGTTGTTAGTCCTGTCTTTAAAATTCTGTGCCATGCGCTTTTGGGGCTGCTAAATCCACTTGACAATTTGTTTATGCTTCTTTAAATCAAGTTTGCGAGCTTGAAGTAAACACCAATCCCATTGTATTTAACCAGTCGTCGAACAACATAACAAAACTACCGCCAGCTGCAATGCACTGACACGTTTAGACCTTCCATGATCATCATCACCGTACGACGGCAAACTGACTATCGAGGGTCAAACCGCATTGAATATATATGGAAATCAAATTTAGTTATGCGGCTCTCATCTCTAGCAGTCTCGCATACATTGAACTTGACTGGAAATTTCGGCTGCACAATTTCTACGCAGTTACGAACATTAACTGTTTATGATTTTGGTCAGATATTAATTGGATCTGCCACTCGCAAATAATATTTTTTTAAATAAAACCAAAGCATACATTTCCTGGTGTGTTTTTGTTTGGAAATTGAAGGAATTCTTTTCTCCACCTATTTTGGACATATATTCATGCTTTCTCTTTACGAACTTTTTACTTGTAAGTTTAATTGAGAAAATTTGTTAAAATTTTTCTCAGTTTCATTTGCACAGAGTTAATTTTCAATTTATTTTTCATTACAAAAATATGGTTAGACCGCTTACTGATAGACATTAGCTTATACATATTTGTAGAAACTCCTAAGGATTTATTTCCAGGAAACTAGTCAGCTTCTGTTTTATTTCCTAGTCTGAAACTCAAGCAAAATGTGATTCACCACTCGTTAAAATTAATTATGTATTACAATCTTAATCAAGCGACGCCAAGCTCTATTGTAGGAGGTTTTGTAGCTAATGTAAGAGGTTCTGCGAGCTAGTTGTCTATTTAGTGCGAAATTATCCTCTTATATAATATCTGGTAGCTGTTATTAGGATCCGCGTTCAGGTTTAATCCATGTCCCTTTCCCGAAGTGTGATGTAAGAAAACTCATCCATTTTCATCGGCTTATTGCAAATTGTGTAGCTAAGCATGAAGAAATTCACAGTTAAACAAAACGGACCGTGCTCTAGACGGAAAAGAACGATATATTGTCAACACAATTGAATGTCTTATACACAAGTAATTATCAATTCACATTTAAACAAAACTCATCGTGCTCTAGATGGCAACAAAACGATATATTGTAACACGCGGCTCCGTGTTACAACCCAACGAAGGTCAATTTTTACAAACGCTGTGCTCTTTAAGGTCAAATATTCTAACTCTGTCCTTAAACAATATTTCTCTTAGCTGTGATTTTAGGAACAATCTCTTTTAGTCTCAAGCAGTTTTAATCGATATTTCTTGAACTGCAATTTTATTTGTAATTAATAGTGTTTTATTAAACAGACAGAACCGCGCGCGATCCGAAAGGATCACGCGGTGGACTATTGTGTCACATTGAATTTATCTCACTTTATTATATTATTCATTACTATGAAAATGATTGATTGTTTATTAAAGAAAGAAAGGAACTAAAAATTTTCTTCTCATATCAACCATCCTAAAGGGATCAGAGACTGAGTGGGTTCTCGGGTAGTAATAATGGCCACCATTGATATGTAGTAGGGGTACAAAATCACGAACTAGATAGCAACACCGCAATTGACCCCTACATTATGGTGCCCCGGTTCGTCGAACTCACAGCCAGTAAGGAATTAATAAACAGCTAGATTTTGAGAAATTCAAGCACTTTCAATGAAGGCCACTAAACACGTTATTGCCTCGGAAACGGCTGCACATACCCGCGCACAGACACGACGTTCAAATGGGCGTGGTCACCCTCAACAACTCAGGTGATTCCGCCATGGAAGGTTCGGAAGACGGGTGGGGTCAGCCTCCTCGGCGGCAGCAGAGGCTGAGCACCCCAAATTGTTGGCCTCTCCACGTCTGATGGCTCGAAGCACGTTGCCTTCGCGGTAGAGCGCAATCAAACTATTGTCTTTACAGCGACGGCTCCAATTAAGTCATGCTTCAAACGCCCAAATGCCAGCAACTCAATCTCATCGTCGTTTGCCACTATCAACATACTTTCTCATCCGTGACGCAATCTCTGGCGAATGAATTGTCATAGACACTCGAACAGGTGTAAGCTCACTATGCCACAATTATCTCGAACCCACCCACCCAGTCGACACCAACAGTCTGACCTGCGCGAATGGCTCCAACATAGCGACGTTTGGGGTACGAGTACACATAATCTCGTTCTCCAACTTAAAATGATGTTTCAAATATCCGTTCATCATCGACAACACGACATGAAACATCATTGGACGTGACTTTCTCGAACACTTCGACCTAACCGTCCGTCCAAGAACGCGAGAAATAGAAGAGCCAGTATCAGTTTTGACAGAACCAAAATTGTTGTTATACGGCATGAAAGAGCAATAACATTTACTGTAAGGTTAGCCCCCTTCATTGTGTACTAATTTTCACTGTCGGGGGGGGGTGTATGTAACACGCGGCTCCGTGTTACAACCCAACGAAGGTCAATTTTTACAAACGCTGTGCTCTTTAAGGTCAAATATTCTAACTCTGTCCTTAAACAATATTTCTCTTAGCTGTGATTTTAGGAACAATCTCTTTTAGTCTCAAGCAGTTTTAATCGATATTTCTTGAACTGCAATTTTATTTGTAATTAATAGTGTTTTTATAAAATAGACAGAACCGCGCGCGATCCGAGAGGATCACGCGGTGGACTATTGTGTCACAGTGAATTTATCTCACTTTATTATATTATTCATTACTATGAAAATGATTGATTGTTTATTAAAGAAAGAAAGGAACTAAAAATTTTCTTCTCATATCAACCATCCTAAAGGGATCAGAGACTGATTGGGTGCTCGGGTAGTAATAATGGCCACCATTGATATGTAGCAGGGATACAAATTCAGGAACGAGATAGCAACTCCGCAATTGACCCCTACAATATTGTCAACACAATTTAATTTCTTATACACAAGTAATTATCAGGAACACAAACGTCTGATGAATAACTGTAAATAATTGAAAATATTAACGATATAAATCCAGATTGATTAGTAATTTAGTTCAAAGTCACTGGTAAATATTGTCATTGATAACTGATGGATAAAAATCGTGTAAAAACAGTCTTGAAAAAACATCACAAATAATTATTCCACTGTTTGCTAGGTTTTAATTGATTTAGTTATAATAATCCATTGAACTATATAAGTTGTGAATGTGATTGAGGAACATCTGATGTCCTGATGCGAGAAATCATATCTGAATGCAAAGAAAAACTAACGATCCACATATGCACGATAATCCACCACAAGTTACCTGCGTATGATGCGCGGGAGTGTACCTTTATTAAACAAAACCCTATCAATTACAATTAAAATTGCAGTTCAAGAAATCTTAACTAAAACTGCTTGAAACTAACAGAGATTGTTTCTAAAATCACAGTTAAGAGAAATATTGTGTAAAAACAGAGTTAGACTATTTGAACTTAAAGAGCACTATATTTGTCAAAATTGAACATCGTTGGGTTGTAACGTGGAGCCGCGTGTTACACTATAACTGAAATGGACAAACTAAGCTTACGGGAACTTAAATACTAAATCTCTAAAAGTATCTTATAAAAAATTTAAAAATAATTGAAACATCCATCCACGTAAAATAATTCTTCCTCAACAAATCACCAACCCAAAACTGCTAGCAAAACGGCTAGATAGTCTAGAAACTTTTGAGATTAACTAAACTAAATTAAGAAGGCTGAAAAAATACTGCGTCGAAAATTTTCGTGACAAGTTAGCACTGATCTGTCAAATGGATTCTAAGAAAATTTACGTGAGTGGAAAAAAGTGTTACTCGTAAACTTGAGAGAAATTCAAAGTGGAGAAATAATTTGTCTCCAAATATCTACAGCGTCGTCGTTTCAATGAATCTTAATGATGACAATAGTCAACGAGAAATGTTTTATTGAAAAATGACAGTTGAATTGTTGAGAAATTGCTAGCAAATCCAACACATTTGAATATTGTGGACAGTGGAGAAAAGAGAGGTGTGGTTATAAAACCAAACAAAAGGAATATAACGAAACCGACAAAGTTAAATAATTAGATATTGAAAACAATATAGATAAGTCATACGTTACATATACATTATTTTATGCCAATATTAGAGGTATTAAGGATAAAATGTTTTCGCTATAATATTTTATAACAAGTAACGATTTTGATTTTATAATATTATCTGAAACTTGGCTCAGTAAGATTATTGAAATTACCTTATCCACGTTTTGACTAACGCAGCTTTTATTGTTCCAGTAATTTGCTTTTTGCAAAATATTTCGGCCATACTTACTGTAGGCCTTGATCAGTTGCATTTTGTTTCACAAGTTAAACAAACAAAACAAATGAAGCAAGCGCGTTCATTTGTTTCGTTTAAAGTATTGGGTCACGATCAAACAATCTTACGATGAAACAAAACGAGTGGCAAATTTTGAAAATTCAAACGTACAATGTTTCATAATTAATTGTAAACTATTCCCATAATGAGGTGTTATATTTCATTATGAATGTTTTTATTTTGTAAAGACAGGTGAATTTGGTTCTTCTGTAGGACGTATTTAGATTTATATAAGAGGTTTTGTGGGGCAGTTGTTTATTTATCGATGCTATGATATTCCTACATATTCCTGGCAGCTGATGTCGGAAGAAATGGGCTTCGTGGGCTGTGCTTATAATCAGTCTCAATTACTTTCCCAGTGTCGTGTTGGGAGAAGGTTAAGTTGAATTATCATACGTGTACAATGATAAATGTTGCAAAGTAAATTAAAATTCACTGTTAATCAAAATTGACCATGCTTTAGATGGCAACAAAACAAAATATTCTTAACAAAAGTTAATATCTAGGCACAAAAGCAAATTCAATAAACACAGTAAATAAATCAAGAATGCCTTAGCCGTGTAGTTACTGTTCGCGGATAAACGATGAAAAACACAAAAAATATAAAGCCTGGCTTTGACAGCTATATCACAATAATCCACTGCATGCTACCGGCGTATTATGCACATGTGTGTATTGTTAAACAAAACACTATTAATTACAAATAAAATTGCAGTTCAAGAAATCACAATTAAAATTGCTTAAATCTAACAGAAATTGTTTCTGAAATCACAGTGATGAGAAATATTGTCAAAAAACAGAATTCGTATATGTGACCCTAAGGAAATCCGTATCTATCGAAATTGAGATTCGTTGGGTTGTAACGCGGAGCCGCGCGTTACATACACCCCCCGTCCCCTGGCAATGAAAATTGGTACACGGTGAAGGGGGCTAACTGCCGTAATGAGTAAACACTGATTTTCGCTCTGTTAACAATGACTTTGGTTTCTCTATATCTCACGGCGGCGTGACAGCGTCAGTTGGCTCTGTTGCTGGAGAGATGTCGAGCGTCAGCCCGTAAACAGAAAACTGTCTGGAGGTGAAAATATCGTCTCTTTACCACCTGATAGGTCAATATCAATGAACAACTGGTTATTTTGCTCTGCTTCTTACAATTCCTGAGTACTTATAGGTGAAGGATATAGGATAGAGGCACAGGTTTCTACAGGACGGCTCAGAGAGTCTGCATCTACGTTTTCTGACCCTTTAACGTAAGTGACTTCACATTCATACTCGTGTATTCGTGTAAGTTGCGAGTTGACACGCCGTGAATATAAATACCCTTTCTTTCCTCTGAACATTGGAAGTAGAGAAAGGTAGTTGTGTAGATTTTGAACTTTCGGCCATTCAAATAGGTGTGGAAGTGTAGGATCGACCGGTAGATGGCGAGTAACTCTTTCCCTAATGTATCATATCGTGTCTCGCGAGGTTGTAGTTTTTGCGAGAAGAACGCAATAGGTCGGTTTACGCCATTGATGGAATGTTGAAATATTACGCCTGAGGCAACGTCGGATGAGTCTGTGATCAATTCAAATGGTTGAGACCAATCAGGTGAATGAAGCATAGTTGCTTTGCATAAAGCCCTTTTGACATCCTCGTAAGACTGCATTTTGTCATCGTTGAGCTGAATCAGTTGTGATTTATTGACGTAAATACTTCTGGCACAAAGTATTTGTGAAGAGGTGCCAGAATCTTGGCAAGGCAAAGTGCGAATCTAGAATAGTAATTCATCTTGCCCAAGAATCGTCGTAACGCTCGTACGGTGGTTGGAGGCTGTATATCTTGAATGGCACGAACCTTAGTAGGTAGACGTGTCATGCCTTTCTGGGAAATTTGATGACCGAGGAATTGAATTCCTTTTTGCGCAAAGACACATTTGTTGCCATGAAGCCGGAGGCCATAGTCTGCTAGACGTATGAGTAGAATCTCAATATTCTGTACATGTTCAGACATTGAGTTAAAGAATACCAGGATGTCATCTTAGTAGTGAATTGCAAATGGTAGGCCGTCTAGAATTTCGTCCATAACGCGTTGAAATGTTTGAGATGCGTTCTTGAGACCGAAATGAATATAATGATAATCGTGAGTGCAACCTCTGGTGAATCTGAGTGCAGCATACGATAATGTAGTCTTTGTCTATGGATACTTGATAGAAGGCATTCACTAGGTTGAGTTTTGAGTACACAGCATGACCTATAGCATATCTGAGTAGGTCAGCTGGATTTGACAGGCTGTACGGATCAGACTGTGTGCAAGAATTAAGAATACGATAATCCCCACACATTCTGAATGTTCCGGGTTCATTCTTTGGTACCACTACCACAGGCGACGCAAATGGAGACCTGGAACGTTCACAGATGCCTTGTTGGCGTAGCATGGCGAATTCTTTCTCGGTGGCCTTATGCTTATGTGTTGCCAATGCACGTGTTCTGGGAGGATGAGGAAGTGGCTTCGATAAGATGATGAGATGAGCTGTGATGGAACGCTTCCTCTTGAAATCAGGTATATAGGAGATAGGCTTGAAAATCTCTTCATATCGCTTAAGAACAGTTGTGGTACATGAGGAACTGGAGGAATTAGCTGAATAGATGAGACTGCTTTGGCGCGAGTGGTGTGTTTGATCGCTGATGATAGCAACTGATTTTCATCAGTGCGTATCTCTCGTGTTTTTGGACGTATGGTGAGGTCGAAATTTTTGAGGAAGTCACGTCCAATGATGTTTCTTGTCATGTTGGTAATGATGAATGTATAACTAAAACATCGTTTTGAGTTGGAGAACGAGATTGTATGTACTCGTACCCCCAACGTCGCTATACTGGAGCCATTGGCACAGGTAAGACTGTTGGTTTTGACAGGGTGGGTTGGTTCAAATTAACTGTGGCAGAGTAAGCTGACGTCTGAACTAGAGTCCATGAGGAATAATTCGCCACAGTTTGAGTCACGGATGAGAAAAGAAGTTGATGCTGGAAAATGACGATGAAGCCGGTTGCATGCCTTTGGACGTTTGAAGCATGACCTGACTGGAGTTGCCGCTATAAGGACAATAGTTTGATTGCGTTCTACTGCGAAAGCAACATACGTCGAGCCAACAATTTTGGGTGTTCAGCCTCTACTACCGCGGAGCAGGCTGATCCTTGAAGTTTTTCGCACCCTCCATGGGCGAATCATCCTGAGTTCTTGATGATGACCGCGCCCATCTGAACGTCGTTTCTGTGCGCGGAAATCGGCAGCCATTTCTCAGGTAATAGCCCGTGGAGTGACCATAGCTGCCATGATTCGGACACCACTCCGCCGGAAGCTCTGGAACTGTGACAAGGCCTCTGGACATCGACCTCCTGGTGCTGTTTCGGGACGGTGGTCGACGCTGGTCACGCCTGCTCTGATAGCGTCTGTAGTCGACGGCATTGACGGTAAGGCTCTTGAGCAGGCTGATGGGGTGCTCAATGATGGTATTAGTTTGGGCTGACGATGCTGGAGACTGAGGCTCAGAGAGTCGTGAAACGATGCAACCTGGCTCTGAGGCAGGTGAGCTGCAGTGATGTTTCTTCCATCACTTGTCTAGACGTGCCGGGAGTTTTTCGTTTTGTACTTCAACAGATTCGCGCAGGAACGTGGCCATTTCTTGCAGTGCCGGTGGAAGCTTTTGAATAAATAGTCGCATAAATATTTCAGTGGGTAGATTGAATTCAGTGGCTTTCAGCTCCATTTCTCCCTAAATAGCTCGGAAGGCGTGCGGCTACCTAGTGACATGTGGCTCATCAATTCTCTAAGCCTGTCTTCCTGATCTGGTGTCAGGCGCTGCTTGACGGCGCGTTGCAGTCTCTGTCATGGTTTGGATCATGTGCCCTCAGTGTATTGATGCAGAGTGTCTTTGAGTCTGCGTCTGAAAGAAATTGGAATGTTTTCCCAAGCCCTCAAAAAGATGTGACCCTCTTCTGTAATATTTGACACATTGGCCAATTACGTAACATCGTCAATCCACTCGTCAAGGTAGTCTGTATCGAATTGGCATATCTTGTACTGGGTTCTTATGGCGGTGCAGTTTGTTGCTGGGCTCGCCAAGGGGTTTCATGCATTTCCTGAGTTGGACGTCATCTTGTGTGTGTGCGCTGTCGAGTAAAGATGGCAATGTTACATCATCATCACCAGTTATCGTGTGGCTGTGTTAGAGAATTGTGATCTCGAGAGAGTGTCTCTCTGTGTTTCGTAGTTCAGGACTTGTTTTCTTGTGGGTTTTCCCCGCTTAACCAGATTCACTCTACCGTGGCATTCATCCGGTTTGTTTGGGCTAGCGGGATGACTAGCGCCCGCTTGATATTCTCATTGACTAGAGTTGCTGATAAATTATTTATTGGCTGTGAGCTCGACGAGACGCTGCACCATTTATGTAGGAGGTTTTGCGGGGTAGCTGCTTATTTATCGCTGCCATGATATTCCTATATGTGCCTCGCAGCTGATGTCGGAAGAAATGAATTTCGTGAGCTGTGCTTATAATCAGTCTCAATTACTTTTCCAGTGTCGTGATGAGAGAAGGCTAACTCGAATTATCATACGGGTATTATAAACAATATTGCAACGTAAATTAAAATTCACTGTTAGTCGCGCTCTAGACGGCAACAAAATAAAATATTGTCAACACAAAGTTAATATCTAGGCGCAAAATCATAAAGTCATAATAAACACAATAAATAAATCCAGAATGTCTTATCAGAATAGTTTTGAGTTACGGAAAGTCGATTAATAACACACCAAATATAAATCCTGGCTTTAACAGTTATAACACAGTAGTCCACTGCATGCTACCGGTGTATTACGCGCGAGTGTGTAACGATCCAAAGCAATTACAGACATATTGCGTAAATTAAATTCAATTCGATTTACGCTGCACCAATGAAGAAAAGCAAAACTTGCTGTTAACTAATAATGTGCAAGTAGCCATATATGGCTATAACATGGTCATTTAAGCACGGTGAATTTACCATGCAGTTCAGTTGTCGCGATTTCCTTCTGCTGTGCCTGTCTCCGAAGTGTTGTCTCCTACATTTCACATATGCTGATTTTTGGACTTGCTTTACCAACATTGGCAACATCAGTAACGCCAATCTTGTTCCTGTACAACTAGAGAGACGAGACAATTACTGCTGAACTTTAACAAAATTACTCAGCGAGATTCCAACGCCACAACAGAAGGAACCGCAACCCAAGTCAATCCGAGCTGGTCACAAGAGTCTAGGAGTACTTCTGGACGACATCACACTTACGCAACTTCTCGGCATTTGCCAGAAGACGCAAGACCGCCCTGTTAAGGGCCCCCTAACAGTACTAACTCTTTATTTTATGGTACTCTAACTGAGTTTCTAACGTCGTACGCCATTTACTTCAAGCTGGGGCGTTTATAAAATTGGCGACCGCACCAGGACACTAAGTACTGTATTGTTATTTTTGGTATAAATTAAATTGACTTTCTTTTTCATTTATTTGGGATAAAAATAGAATAACTATTGCGTATACGTTTTTTTGTACTCTGGTCGTGGTCTTCTGGGAATTTTTTTGGGTATATATGTTCTCTCTAAAGTCGTGGTCTGCTGGAAATTTTGTTAGGTATATATGTACTCTCTAAGGTCATGGTCTTCTGGGGAATTTTTTGGGTATATGCTCTATTCAATTTTCCTACGTACAAAACTGCACCGTACGTACTCGACAGATTCAACTGCGGAAGATTCTCTTTCAAGTGTGGAAACTGTTAGTGGGTACACGTTTCGTTTAAAGTATATTTATACATTTTTATCTTGCTTATAAATTTATGCTTTAAGATCGCGTAATATTGTTAGAATGTCAAGTCCAATTTTAGATATTGATGTCCCTGTTTGGGATGGAGATAGTGAACTATTTTTTATGCCCGTAGACTCCGCTTTCTCCCCGTTTTTAGATTATGAAAGTCATCTAAATCGGTCAAAGGTTTTTGCTAAACTACCTTCTGAATTTCAGCGACGGATTTATCCTAAGATTGAGGTCATTAGGAAGCTACCTAATCACATTTTTGGCCTACAAAATGAAGTAGAATCCTTGCTGTGGCCCACAGAAACTGAGCAAATAATAAATAAATACGCAAAGTTAGACATTCCAAACCTTGGCCCCATGGGGATTTTAAGGGAATTACGCAAACGTTGGTATAAAACCAATATTTCTGACAATTAGGCAAAGGTTGGTTTAATTAACAATCTTCCACAATCATTAAAACTATTCGCCAGACAGCTTCCCAACACTCTCTATAGATGACTTATCTGAGAGATGTGAGTCAAAATATAATGTTTTGGAACCTAAGGTGAATCCGTCATCCTTTTGTCCAACCCCGCAAGATGATAGGCTCTCCTCTTTAGAGAGGACAGTAGCGAATATGGCTAAAGTTCTAGAAGGATTGGCCATAATGAAATCTGAGCTAAATCAAGTGAATGCTCGACGAAAATTTGTTACTAAACACAATTATAACGGTAGGCGGCGATCGAGATCCCCGCAATCCTATAACAGATATGCCCTAAAGAACTGGTGTTATAACCACCAGAAGTTATTTTACTCATGCCAAGTCTGTTTTTGTCATTCCGAAGAATTTCCGAATGAGTGCCAATTTCCACAGCTGACGGAAAGGAAAACAGACCACAGGCGCAAAGGTGCATCAGGATCGGGAAACGTCTGGCGCAAGAAGTAGAAGACCGTTCTTTCTGCGCATCAACGGCATCAACGGTGCCACAGGGAAGAAACCAATTACAATCCGACATTACTGTCAACCTTTTTCGTCCACACCGAATTTGTCACATAGAGAACCAAACGGACAACGCCGGTCGCAATCACCAGTCTACTTGTTTGCACGACCCGGCCAAACAGCCCAACGAAATTCTGCACCTTCTTGATTTCAGAACCGGTGAAGAATTCATCGTAGACACAGATGCAGCAGTCTCAGTTCTCAAGGGTAATTCAATTGCCGAGATGTCCCGTAGGCGTCCTTCTTGTAACAGCTACAGACGAACCCATACCCACTTATGGCTGTCGGTATCGCACACTTAGCATAGGTTTAGGGCGTGAATTTTCTCACAACTTTATCATTGCTAAGGTCTCAGACAATATAATAGGCCTTGATTTCCTTTTTAAATTTCGGCTCATTATTGATCTTGCCAATCAAAAGATCATCGACGCCTCCACCAGACTTGAGCAAAGTTACAGGTCATTCAGACAACCCCAGTGCATCATTCAGCAGAGATATCAGCAGCTCTTCAAAACTACAAGTCGCTTTTTGATCTTAACAAGTCAGAGCTAAGAGTCTTCAACACGATACACCATATCGTCATAGAAGTATAACCTATTGCACTCAAGAAGCGACCACTGGCCCTAGCTAAATTGAAAGCTACCCAAGGGGAATTCTCAAGGCTTTTTGAAGAGGGAATCATCAGACCATCGAAAAGTTCATGGGCGTCACCACTGCACTTAGTCTGTAAATCAAACGGATCGTACAGAGCCTGCGGAGATTACCGTAAGCTAAGTTCAGTGACAAAATCTGATGCATATCCTATTCCAAATATTAACACCTTACTTGAAAAACTCAACGGCTGCAATTTTTTCTCAGTGATTGACCTCAGACAAGCCTACTATTACATCCCGGTAGCACCAGAGGATATTGAAAAGACTGCAGTCACTACTCCATTTGGCATTTTCGAATAACTTTACATGCCTTTTGGACTTAAGTGTGCTACACAGACATTTCAAAGATTCATGGACAACATACTTTGCGACGACTCTGCTTATTGTATGTCATATCTGGATGACATTATGGTATTCAGTCCAGATCTAGAATCTCATGCGAAGCATCTACGAAATGTCCTCTCACGCTTATCCAACCACGGACTCAAGATCAATTGTGACAAGACGCAGATTGCAACTACATCCGTGGACTTCTTAGGGCATCGTATCACGATACAAGGTATTCAACCTTTGACGTCAAAGGCGAATTCAATCAGGAATATCAGGTTACCAAAGACTGTTTGCGAGTTGAAAAAAATTCTGGGAGTACTAAACTACTATGGCAAGTAACTTCCGGACCTCTCAAGACAACTTAACTCTTTGTGCAGGCACCTGCGGAATCGAAAAGGACTTAACAAGAATTCCATCATTACTTGGTCATCCGAAGACGCGGAATTGCTTTGACTCACCTTCAACTCGTTAGCAAATGCCACATTGCTAACGCATTCAGATTTTCAACGACCATTTCTATTCACGACAGATGATTTTGAATTCGCCACTTTGGAATAAGAGATCGGCGGAGTTCGGAAGCCTATCAGTTTCTTCTTGCGTACTCTCCAGCCAGTAGAAACGAGATACGACACTTTCGGTCGAGAACTTCTCGCCATCTAC
Source organism: Eudiplozoon nipponicum (assembly GCA_029291075.1). NCBI lineage: Eukaryota > Metazoa > Platyhelminthes > Monogenea > Mazocraeidea > Diplozoidae > Eudiplozoon > Eudiplozoon nipponicum. The sequence goes on along the minus strand of JAQBSW010001702.1, from coordinate 101,628 downwards.
GACGCAATGCGGAATTTTACCAGCATCATTGGCATTAACAGATTTTTTGTTTTCACAGATCATGCACCATTAGTTAGCTCACATCGAAACGCAACTTCGACCTTCGCCAAATACCCTGCCAGAGTGGAAAGACAGCTTTCACGTCCAAGCGAATGGCAATTTGACATCTTTCACGTCAAGGGCGAACAGAACTTTATTGCAGATGCCCTTTTCAGGCCAGACGTATCGCTACAACTACCTTCGCCGTAGCCATTCACTCTCAACTCCTTGACAATCAGTGAACCTGCACTAACGCCATCCCACCTGCGAACGGAACAGCGCGGTGGCATTCACACTGAAAGATCAATAGCTCGTCACCCAAACAAGTTCAAATGCCGTCTCTGGGAAGGCTTAGCAATAGTTTACAACACAGTTACGCAGCCCAACAAGCCAGTTCTGCCGACCAGCTTTCAGAGAAACGTTTTCGACTCAATTCACTGAATTTCTCACCCAAGAAGCAAAGCGACTGTCCGACTTCTCACAGATAGTTTCTGGGGTCACAGGCTTAGGCAGAACGCTAAACGATGTGTCTCCGAGTGTGCCATTTGCCAGAAAAACAAGATCACACGACACACTCGTTCTAAGTTGCAACATTACCGAACTACTTCTCGCCTAGCCATCGTCCACATCGACATAGTTCATCTGACAAAGGTTCAAGGTTTCAGCTACCTTCTAACTATGATTCATAGATTTACACGGTGGCCTGTGGCATTACCTACTGGCACCATTTCTGCAGATGGAGTCACTAACGGTTTAATCTCTGCATTTATATTCTATTATGGTGTTCCAAATTAGGTCAACACTGATAGAGGCCCTTGCTTCTCATCGTATCATTTCAAAACAATCTTGTGATTCATGGGATGCACCTTACGACAGACGACTGCCTACCATCCTCAATCTAATGGTATGGTAGAGAGAAAGCATAAGGAACTCAAGGCAGCTTTAGCATACTCGTTCATTAATGACAACTGGGTCGATGCACTACTTTTAGTTCTACTTGCCATGCCTTCCCGTACTCGTGAATCCATTGAAACGTCTGCGTCACAACTCTTTTATAGCATGGATCTACGCCTGCCTAGTCAGCTCCCTCGTCTACTACCCGCACAGGATGACCCACAAGACGAAGCCACTCGCTTTCGACTTCATTTTGGTAATATGTCTGAACAGCAGCCGAGACAACCGTCTCGTCCAGTCTTTGTTCATTCGCAGCTCCACAGCTGCAAGAGAGTACTCGTTTGCAACGACACTGCTGTTACACCACTACAACCAAAGTATCGCGGTCCTTACCTGATTTTGCTCAAACAACCCAAATACTTCATTATTATTCAAGGCGCGACACCGACATCAGTAAGTATAGACAGGTTGAAATCATTTGTCGAACCGCCTGATTCTGAGAGCAGTCAACCTCTTACACACGTCTCAGGCTCCGTTCTCCCACAATCTCAATAGCCTGCTTTGCATAACGCGTAATTGGTATTTTTTTATTATTAACTTTTCGTTATTATACGTATCAAATTTTTTAACTTTATGTTATTTTTCGCATTTATCTCACGTGGCATAACCAGTTGTTCTTAGCTAATAATTGTGTGGCATTTTTGAACAGTTCTTTTGTATTATGCCATCTCTGATGCTATGTTCGTGTACATATTTTTTATGCAGCTAACTTTGATTTTATGTATATATTTTAACATTATAATGAATGTCTCACACCTGACATCACACTGCCTATTTTGGTTTGTCCAGCTACTTGGAGCTAATGTTTTCCTGTAGCAACACTAAGTAGTTATCAGCTTCATATCATGGTACAGACCACTTTCAATGCACATCTCAACTTCATCAATTGCACATAGACCACTCTACAAATATCTTGACCACAACGTCGAGCACATACTAGCTCCTTTGGTCGTATACAAACGCATTGAGTACGATCCAGTCTACCTATGTTTTAACTTAAACCTGGCAACTTCAGTGGCGATTTACCTCGAAATCCTCACGCTGCGGCTCCCAAATCTTACACTGCTTTATTTTGCCTCACGCGATATGACCGGCCACTACATCTAACATTTTTTGTAGCAATTTCTAGTGGCTACTTGGCATCATATCATTGTTGAAGCAACCAACAAGCATACTTAAGCCCAGCATTTATGGTACATTTTTTTGCTTGACTTGTTTCGAACTCTGTCATGCATTTCTTGTCTAGCCTCACAGAGAGGAATATTTTTTTCTTTTCTTTTCAGAGAGGAAAGTGATGTAACGACACAAAGCAATTGCCGACATATTGCGTAAATTAAATTCAATTCGATTTACACTGCACCACTGAAAAAACAAAACTTGCCGTTAACTAATAATGTGCATGTAGCCATATATGGCTATAACAGAATAAAAAATAGAATATTTATTTGGATTCAAACCACACATGTTCCATCAAATAATAAAATTGGAAAATGTAAAATATAAAAAGATATCACATCACATAAATATGCGCAATTAGTTGTACTGTACAATTTATCAGCATCAGAAAGTTCAGCTGTACAGAGTGATAGATTCATCATCAAAAATAGGAAAATTTAAGGTATAATTCGAGTTTAACATTTTGTAAGAAAAAAGGGGACCATGACTAATAATTGATTGTATGCATTGTTGATTAACAAGATGATATAATGCATAACATTTCAGTTTTAATAAAACAAAATTTGAGGATAGAATCTCGAGAAATTATGTTGCTGAAAAACAATTAATCCTGTCTTTTATTTAACCATGAGAAAGTATTATCATAATCAAAATTAAAAATATCAACAGGATTGAACACTTTTTCTAGTTCGGTAGATAAAAATTTAAAAGACATTTTAGTTGGAGGCGTTTCTCTAAGCCCCTTTTGCAATTGATTGTAAATTTTGTAAATTTTTGAAAAAGAGAATAGCTTGCTCGCAACATTCCCCACCAATGGTGGAGATATTGCAAAATGACCAGATCTAGTTCCAATTTCATGACTCTTTCTTATTGGATTCATATAGGCACCAGTCCACTGGTTCAAATAGAACGCTTTTATTCAATAGCACATCCTCCGAAACCATAAAGGATGCAGTGATACAACTTGCAATCTAGTGGCGTATAAAGTGCAGGAGATAGGACTAATACGTTTCACAACTTTTCTTTGTACAGCTTCTATCTTATTAGACAAACCCTTTGTTAAATGATTCCAAGTAGCGGCAGCATATACTAGTGTCGGTCTAGTCCATATTATAAACATTTTAAATTTAATTTCATTCGATAATATATTTCAATATATTAGTGCTCATCTGTTCTTGGCACTGCCTACTATCCTTTAAATATGTCTCTCGGCAGAAGCCGTACAATGAATAGTTATGACTAAATCCTTAATTTCTTGCATAAGTTTAATCTCAGAAACTTCATTAACATGGCCATTTAAGTACGGTGATTTTACCATGCAGTTCAGTTGTCTCGATTGCCTTCTGCTGTGCGTGTCTCCGAAGTGCTGTCTCCTATCTTTCACATATGCTGATTTTTGGACTTGCTTTACCCACATTGGCAACATCAGTAAGGCCAATCTTGTTGCTGTCCAACTAGAGTAACAAGTCAATTACTGCAGAAATTCAACGAAGTTACTCAGGGAGATTCCAACGCCACAACAGAAGGAACCACAACCCAAGTCAACCCGAGCTGGTCACAAGAGTCTAGGAGTACTTCTAGACGACATCACCTTCTCGGCATTTGCCAGAGAACGCAAGACCGGTCCTGTTAAGAGCCCACTAACAGTACTAACTCTTTATTTTATGGCACTCTTACCGAGTTTGTAACATCGTACGGCATTTACTTGAAGCTGGGGCGTTTAGAAGTGTTTATTATTATTCAACAAAACCCTATTAATTACAAATAAAATGGGAGTTCAAGAAATCTCAATTAAAACTGCTTTAAACTGACAGAGACAGTTTCTAAAATCACAGTTAGGAGAAAGATTGACCAAAACAAGAATTCTTATATGTATCGAAATCGAGATTCGTAGGGTTGTAACGCGAAGCAGCTCGTTACACTTCCGTTTCAACGTTATAATCTAATCTTTCTCATACACCTACATTTATAGATATCATACCGAAAATAGTGGATAGAAAATTATGTAAACTAAGAATTAAATGAGATAATATATTAAAATGTAGTCTTATTTATAATATATAAAATGAGGTTAGATTTTATTGATAATGAATTTATTTTATCACTACTGACAATCCGTTGTAGAGGATGTTGAATCCTCCGCCTTATATAAAATGACCTTGAATGATAAATTTAAACCACCATAGCTGATTGTAACAACTTTATTTAAAAAGATTTTTTTCTTTTTATTTTCCAGAACATTCTTTGTTTAAAGACTTGATTTTTAAAATTGTGCGCTATTTTCAGTTTTTGAGTATCTCGCTACCGGACTGGTTGAAGATTTTCGTTTGCTGCATTTTAACATTTCTTTCCATTATAAACATTAAAAAGCTTTCTACAATATAATCTTCCAACACTTGTCTTGTGTTCTGATATAATATAACACTGAGGAGGAGCCTTGGAACAGGTAATTTTATTTATTATTGTGGGTCACGTACACAGCAAAGCAGATTATTGTTGAAGATATAGCTTTCCAATCCTCACCTTCCTTAACGTAAGTGGGTAAGTGTCAATTTGAGTATGGGGTACTCCTTGATCATGAATAATGATATTAAATTAGAAGATTGTGGCAATACACTTTTAAGACAATAATGAGTAAAAAGGTCTTATCTAGGGCAGACATTATTTCAACAGAAATTCCTCGCAGAAGCGCCCGGATAAGAAGTAAGCAGGCAGCACAATGAGAAAGCAGACGTTGAGCTGATGTGCACATATATTAATTAATGTGTAAATTTGTTTTATTAAATAGATTATTGTTGTGCGTGCAAAATTCTATATATAATTGAGTAAAAATAAAGCATTTATGGCACAATTAAATATGTCTTCTGATGGGGTCGAAACGTTGATTCAGGCACTGGCGTCTCAAATGAAGAATTTAACGGACGAGTTAGGCATAATTAAGGCTCGTCTAGACGACACGTTAATAATAAATACAAACGACATCCAAGTTCGTGGAACATCAAACATAGGTGGACACAACAATGGCGACCCCGGCGAAGAGGAATCAGGAATTAATATGCCAGCGTTTTCAGCCGAATCGACGAGTTATGTCAGACCGTCATCAGAGTTTAAGCCGATGTTGGCACCACTAGATGTGGAAAGGCCACAGTTGTGGTTCGAAAAATTTGAAGCATCAGTGCGAGCCCAAGAATTTACATTGGAAGCACCTATTGTGCGTGTAGCTGTACAGGAATTAGTGGACCGGACAGTAGCTGTCCAATTGGAATTGCCAGTTGACCTCACATATGAAGAATACAAAAGACGCGTGTTGGATCATTTCCGGGCCAGGCCTCAAGAAGTGTTCTCAGAATTATACAGCCTGACACCATTAAAGGGTGAGATGCCCATGGATACCATGGCACGTATCAAGCGGTGGTTCTCGAAGCTTACCGAGTCTTTACCAGGCTTGCAACCACATGAGGCCATCATGTTCATGCTGCTGGATCCTACTAGATACGGAGAAATATCCAGCAGCCCAGGAGGCCTTGAAGAGAGACTTCAGGCTCTTCAAAGCTCGGCCATAATGACAAATAAGATGGCAGCGGCATCTCCACGCATGGGTACAGTTACAACATCTGAGAGGAGCGACATACCGTATTGGAATTCTTCGCGTCATAATAAGCAGTTCCGCGACAGAAGGCAACAGCCAGTGGCTTGGAAGCAAAGTCAGTATATAAGGACTCCGGCTCCGACGAATACGGCGTATAAGCGGCAACAAAACCCATGTACTGCCCCTCGAGAACGACCAGTGCAGTGGGGTAACAGGGTGAACAATCTCACAAATAATGGAGGCAGAGAACAAGGCACAAAAATTAATCCTTTGGTGGCTCCGACGGGTAGATCGAAGGAAGACCAGCAGAACAAACCAAAAAGTGGTCCGAACCAGATGGCTTGTGAAGAAAAGGAAGTGTGGGAAACACTGCCAAATGTAAGAATTTTCATTAAAGTTAAATTTTTAGAACTCTTCAACGGACAGCCAGTAATAATGCAATTGGATACTGGAGCGGATGTGTCGGTACTACCATTGACTTGGCCATTGAACAATATAAAACCTACGAAAGCAAGTTTATGTCAGGCATCGGGCGCATCGATGGTGGCTGTGGGCGAGTGGGACACAAAGTTGTTAATAAATGAAAAGGTCTATCATATGTCTTTTGTTGTTTCGAATACGCAGACGCCCTTATTGGGACTTGATTTCATTAGAAAATGGGTTAAGACGATAGACTGTCAAAATAAACGGGTATACCTATCGCGGCCGGAAGGAATAAGATCAATAAAGTCTATAGGTAACCATAAGATTCAAGAGGAGACCAGTTGTCTGCCTGAGTGGTGGAAGAATCTTCAAAACCAATATAACAGTATATTCCAACTGCCTGATTGTAGCGAGCGTCCAGGGCCGACGGTCGACCAGTTTAAGTTATGGTTAGAACTAAATGATGGTTACGAACCACCAAAAGTATATGGTGCCCCTCCCAAGAAATTAGAAGCAGCGACTCGAGCAACCCAAGAAATGATAGAAGCCGGCGTTCTTGAACCGTCAACATCTGTTTTTCGTGCTCCAATGGTTTATGTTACGAAAAAGGATGGTTCGCTCCGACCAGCGGCTGATTTTAGGCAATTGAACTCAGTAACTAAACCGGACCCGTATCCCATGCCGGCTCTGCGTGATCTGTTCTTACAGCTGGCGGGAGGCAAATGGTTTGCCGTGCTTGATCTTAAACAGGGATTTTGGCAAATAGGCGTGCGGCCCGAAGACCGATGGAAGTTAGCGGTACAAGTACCCCAAGGTCATTTCCAATTCACCCGGGTACCATTTGGCCTTAAAAACGCTCCGAAAGTGTTCCAAAGAATGATGGACTCGTTCGTGTCTGACTTAACGTGTACAACAGCTTACGTAGACGATGTTATTATATGGGCCACTACTGAACACGAATTACGTGTGAGGCTGCAGAAGATGTTGGCCAAAGCTGTAGAATGGCGATTACATTTTAATCCAGAAAAGGTACAGATAGGTCAAGAAGTGCGGTTCTTGGGGCACTTAGTCTCCGCGGACGGATGCATGCCGTTAGATTCGAATGTACAGCCTATTAAGGACTAGCCGGTGCCTACTACCAGAAAAAAATTGAGTCGGTTTATTGGTATGAGGAACTTCTCTAGACCATATCTTGCAGAGATGGCGCTACGCAACAACCCTTGTCTCAGTTAACTAGTGCCAGGATACGCTTTCGTTGGACGGAGAAGGCTGAACAAGCGTTCATCCTATGCAAACAAAAATTAATAGACACAACAGTTTAGACTTTCCCGGTAGGTTACAGACGCGTCAGATATTGGCATAGGAGCAGTGTTACAAACTGACGGACGTCCTGCGCAATATATAAGTCGCACACTCACTAAGGCGGAACAGAACTATACAGTCACAGAAAAAGAATTACTTGCCGTACAATGGGCGCTACGGAAGTTTAGATATTTTGTCATAGGGGGACACGTGGACGTCTTTACCGACCACAAAGCGCTAGTGCATTGGAGATCACTAGGTATTGAGAAGAAACGAGTACATCGAGCCATTGAAGAACTAGAAGAGTACGATATATCAATTCATCATAGAGCAGGAATCGAGAATGCGGCGGCCGATCGGCTCAGCAGAATTTCCGCTGTGCGGGTTTCGCCGCTTATAAAGGTCTCTGAAGAACAGGGAAGAGATGCTACATGTCAGGAAATAGTCAATCAGTTAAAAAACGGCACAGTGGTGTTGGCACCATATAAAACGTTGAGTCTACAGAACGGCCTGTTGGTGCGGAAAGAAGGACAAACAGTGCAATGGTTTGTGCCAGAATCTATAAGAACAGAATTAATGGCCTTTTGGCATGAAACATTGGGACATCCCGGCGCTGGGCGGCTCATTGAGACATTGCAATCACGATTGTATTGGCCTGGTATGTCCAAAGAAATTCGTAGCTATTGTCAACAGTGCACTACATGCCAACGTTGTAAGCCACAAAACGAGAAAAGGTCACTCCGATTGCTTTCAATGCCACTGCACGGAACGAGTTTCTGCATATCGACCTGGTAAGTCCACTGCCAGTAGCTCGCGGTGGCGTGTCCTATGTGTTTTCCATGTTCCATAAGTTTATCCGATGGGGCGAGTTTGTACCAGTGAAGAGAATCACAACAGAGAAGATTAAAACGTGCTTAGAAGAGCGATGGCTCAGTCGATTCGGTACCCCAAAAGTTATTGTCACCGATCAAGGCGCACAGTTTGAGTCGAAAGAATTTAATCAGTGGTGCAAAGATCTTGACATAAAGCATTCCCGCACAGCCACTTATCATCCGCAAACCAATGCGACAGCTGAGCGCGCACATAGGACGATGAAAGAGGTACTGCGATGTTGGTGCCACGAGAGCCCGGGAACGTGGAGAGACAAATTACATTTGGTTGAGCGGGCTATGCGCTTTACAGTCTCAACAGCGACAGGATTCGCTCCAACGACCATGGTCTATGGAGGACACATAAGACTGCCAGGTGCGCCTGTAATCCAAGGGTCCCATGAGCGCTGCACCATAGCGGATATTCAGGAACGACTAAAACAGTTAACTGAATATGTAGGCGTAACACAGCGACAAAGCTATGCAAGGCAACCGACACGCACTCGCCTAAAGGTCGGCGATTATGTCATGGTAGCGAGGGTCGAGCCCATGGCACTGCAGGCTGTCAATGATGGGCCGTATCGCGTGGAGAGGGTGGACGCCGAGCACAATACTGTTTTTGTTAGCCTGCCCGATGGACCACGAGCTGTGGCACTGGATCGTTTAAGCAGAGTGCGAAAGCCGATTCCTGAGGGGGGGAAGATGTGGCAATAGCCACCTTTAAGACAAATAATGAGCAAAAGGTCTTATCTAGGGCAGACATTATTTCAACAGAAATTCCTCGCAGAAGCGCCCGGATAAGAAGTAAGCAGGCAGCACAATGAGAAAGCAGACGTTGAGCTGATGTGCACATATATTAATTAATGTGTAAATTTGTTTTATTAAATAGATTATTGTTGTGCGTGCAAAATTCTATATATAATTGAGTAAAAATAAAGCATTTATGGCACAATTAAATATGTCTTCTGATGGGGTCGAAACGTTGATTCAGGCACTGGCGTCTCAAATGAAGAATTTAACGGACGAGTTAGGCATAATTAAGGCTCGTCTAGACGACACGTTAATAACAAATACAAACGACATCCAAGTTCGTGGAACATCAAACATAGGTGGACAACAAGATGGTGGTTATTATTATTACCGCGTCTAATCGTCTCGATCATTTCGGATGATGATGGAGAATGCATCCATTCATACGTATATTAGATATAATGTTGCAAGTATTAATATAATTCACAGTTAGTTCAAATTGAATATATGTTGGTCAGCTGCAAAAACAGATTTTATGCAAAATAGTTCTTTAACACTATTCACAGTTAAACTAAATTTTCCGTCTTCTAGACAACAAAAGTTAAAATGATTCATGTTATAAAGAAAAATGTTCTGTATAATCCGTATAACGACTTCAATGACAAAATTTACAAATATTTAGTTCAGTGTTTTATCCTTTCAGGTTAATATATTAATCCATTACTCTTCGAAGTTCGATAGTTAACTACGGTAAATCCACCGCGTAACTTGCAACTAAACGAAATGTTTACTCGAGACAATAGTCCACCGCGTGTTTTTTCCGTTTCGAGCGTGATTCTGTTTTTTTATAAAAACACTATTAATTACAAATACTATTGCAGTTCAAGAAATATCGATTAAAACTGCTTGAGACTAAAAGAGATTTTTCCTAAAATCACAGCTAAGAGAAATATTGTTTAAGGACAGAGTTAGAATATTTGACCTTAAAGAGCACAGCGTTTGTAAAATTCGACCTTCGTTGGGTTGTAACACGGAGCCGCGTGTTACATACACCCCCCCGACAATGAAAATTAGTACACCATGAAGGGGGCTAACCTTCCAGGAAGTGTTATTGCTCTGCCGTACCGTGTAATGACTGATTTTGGCTCTGACAATTCTGATTCTGGTTCTTCTATATCTCGCGGCGGCGTGACGGCTTCAGTTGGCTCGGTTGTTGATGGGATGTCGGGCGTCAATCCGTTGTCAGCAAGACTGTCTGGGGGTGGCGTTCTCGTTTCTTCACTGCTTGATAGGTCTACATCGCGAAACGGCGGGTCATCTCGATTAGCGTCGGCTGGGGATAGTCTGTGCTTGGAGACCGCTTCAGCTTTGCCATTAATATCCAGAATGATGTAATTCTGACGTCGATCTAACACACGATAAGGACCGCGCTTCGGTTTGGCTAAAATCTTGTTATCCATATCGTTGTTGATGAAGAACCATTTGCAGCTATTAAAATCTTTGCGTTTATAGATTGGGCCATGTTGCTGACGTGTAGGACAGATCGGCCGATTCTGAGCGTTATACTGTAGAAAACTGCGAAGTGGAAACAGAAATATCGGATCGTTCATCGTTAATGCAGTTTCAGAGCGTGATCGGACTAGTTCGCCAGGCAGCCGTAGACATTCGCCAAATACCATTTCAGCGGAGCTACATTTGATCGGCTCACGAGGTCTTGTACGCATCGATAGGAGTACTTTCGGTAGAGCCGCAAGCCAATTTTCTTCTGGGCTAGCCTTGAGCGCCGCTTTCATTTCTCGGTGTGATCTTTCAACGAAACCATTTGCTCTCGGGTTGCGAGCCGCGGTCACGGAGTGTTTAACACCGTAGTATTGCAGTAGGGCTGTGAACTCCTCTCCGAGAAATTGTGCGCCACGATCGGTTGTCACTTCAGCTGGAGCACCGAACCGAGCGAACCAATTGAGCTCTAGAGCATAACTAACAGTTTCTTGCTTCATGTCTGGAAGTGGTATGGCCTCATACCATCGAGTGGTACGGTCCCGTATTGACAGTAGATATCGCATGTTGTTCACGGCAGGTAAGGTTACCAGATCAACGTGTATGTGTGTAAATCGGACATTGGGCACTTGAATGACTTGTGGCGCCGTTTTGGTGTGTCTCGTCACTTTGCATTTCTGACATTCTAGACATTGTTTTGACCACATCTTGATATCTTGTCGCATGCCAGGCCAAAAATACGTTCTGGATAGAATTTCTACTGATGCTTCGCCAGATGGGTGGCTCAATGAATGGTAGACTTCGAAGATCTTGTGACGGAGTTTTTCAGGTATAAACGGCCGAGGGCCCACGTCAGTTATTTCGCACTGCAGTGGGGTTCCGTCGTAATCAAGTGTTTTCAGTCGATTGACATCAAATGTCCGAAGTGATATATCATTTTGCTGAGCTGCTTGCAATTCCTGAATGCTTATAGGTGAAGGATACAGTATTGAGGCACAAAGATCTGCAGGACGGCTTAGGGAGTCTGCGACCACATTTTCTGATCCTTTAACATGAGTGACTTCATAATCATACTCGTGTATTCGTGTAAGTTGCGAGTTGACACGTCGTGAATATAAATATTCTTTCTTTCCTCTCAGCATCGGAAGTAGCGGAAGATGGTCAGTGTAGATTTTGAACTTTCGGCCATCCAGATAGGTATGGAAGTGTAGGATCAACCGGTAGATTGCAAGTAATTCTTTTCCAAACGTATCATATCGCGTCTCGCGAGGTTGTAGTTTTTGCGAATAGAAAGCGATAGGCTGGTGTATTCCATTGATGGATTGTTGAAGTACTGCGCCTATGGCAACGTCGGATGCGTCCGTTATCAATTCAAAATGTTGAGACCAATCCGGGAATGTAACATGGTCGCTTTGCATAGGGCCCTTTTGGCATCCTCGTAAGCCTGCATGTCGTCCACGTTGAGCTGAATCGGTTGTGATTTCTTGACGAAACGGCTTTCTGGCACGAGATATTTGTGAAGAGGTGCCAGAATCTTGGCAAGGCAGGGTACAAATCGAGAATAGTAGTTCATCTTGCCCAAGAATCGTCGTAATGCCCGAACGGTGGTTGGAGGCTGTAGATCTTGAATAGCACGAACCTTAGTAGGTACAGGTGTCATGCCTTCTTCGGAAATTTGATGACCAAGGAATTCAATTGATTTCTGTGCAAAGACGCATTTATTGCCATGAAGTCGGAGGCCATAGTCTTCTAGACGTGTGAGCAGGATCTCAATATGTTGTATATGATCGGTCATTGAGTTGGAGAATACCAGGATGTCGTCTAGATATGGAATTACAAATGGTAGACCATCTAGTATTTTGTCCATAACGCGTTGGAATGTTTGCGAGGCATTTTTGAGACCGAACGGCATATAGTGATATTCGTGCGTGCCACATCCGGTGAAACTGAGTGCAGTATATGCTACTGAGTCTTTGTCCATCGGTACTTGATAGTATGCTTTTACTAAGTCAAGTTTCGAATACACAGTATGACCGATAGCAGATCGGAGTAGGTCGGCCGGATTTGGCAGGATGTACAAATCAGACTGTGTGCAAGAATTGAGAATACGATAATCCCCGCACACTCTGAATGTCTCTGGTTCACTCTTTGGTACTACTACCACAGGCGACGCAAAAGGTGAGCTGGATCGTGTACAGATGCCTTGTTGACGTAGCGTGGCGAATTCTTGCTCGGCAGCCTTATGTTTGTGTGGTGCCAATGGACGTGCTCGTGGAGGATGAGGAAGTGTTTCGACAGGATGATACGGTGGGCTGTGATGGCACGCTTCCTCTTGAGGTCGGGCATGAAGGAAATAGGTTTGAAAATTTCTTCATGAAGTTTCAGAACCTCGTCCAGTTGTGGTACATGAGGAACTGAAGGAATAAGCTGTATGGATGAGATTGCTTCGGCGCGAGTCGTATGTTTTAACGCTGATGTAAGCAACTGATTGTCTGCAGTGCGTATCTCTCGTGTTCTTGGACGAATGGTCAGGTCGAAGTGTTCGAGAAAATCACGTCCAATGATGTTCCGTGTCGTTTTGGTGATGATGAACGGATAATTGAAACATCTTTTTGAGTTGGAGAACGAGATAGTGTGTACTCGTACCCCAAACGTCGCTATGTTTGAACCATTGGCGCATGTCAGACTGCTGGTGTCGACTGGGTGGGTGGGTTCGAAATAATTGTGGCGTAGTAAGCTCACATCTGATCCAGTGTCTATGAGAAATATTTCGCCAGAGGTTGCGTCACGGATGAGAAAAGATGTTGATAGTGGCAACTGACGACAAGACTGGTTGCTGGCATTTGGGCGTTTGAAGCATGATTTGACTGGAGCCGTCGCTGTAAATACAATAGTTTGATTGCGCTCTACTGCGAAAGCAACGTGCTTCGAGCCATCAGACGTGGAGCGACCAACAATCTTGGGGTGATCAGCCTCTACTGCCACCGCGGAGGCTGACCCCACCAGTTTTCCGAGCCTTCTATGGGCGGATCCTCCTGAATTGTTGAGGGTGACCGCGCCCATCTGAACGTCGCGTCTGTGCGCGGGAAAGTGCAGCCGTTTCCGAGGCAGTAACGTGTGGAGTGGCCATAGCTGCGATGATTCGGACACCACTCCGCTGGTAACTGTGGCACTGTGGTTCGGTCTCTCGACGTCGACCTCCTGGCGCTATTCCGGGTCGGTGGACGACGGTGGTCACGCCTGCTCTGGTCGCGTCTGTATTGGATGGCATCGACTGAGGCCAAATTTGGCCTTACGGTGAGGTTCTCGAGCAGGCTGATGAGGCGTTCATTCGTGACATTTGTTCCGGCTGATGATGTGGTGGGTTGTGATTCGAACATTCTTGGGGTGATGTGGACTTTCTCTTGGGCCGGTAGGCTGTGGTAGTGTTTCTTCCACCACTTGTCTAGACGTGCCGGCAGAACGTCGTCTTGTACTTCGAGGGATTCGCGCAAGAACGTGGCCATCTCTTGTAGTGCCGGCGGGAGATTCTGTATGAACAGTCGCATTACGATTTCCTTGGGCAGGTTGAATTCTAAGGCTTTGTGCTCCATTTCCCTAAATAGCTCAGAAGGCGTGCGGCTACCTAGGGACATCTGGCTCATTAATTCTGTAAGCCTGTCTTCTCGATCTGGTGTCAAACGTTGCTTGTCGGCGCGTTGCAGGCTCTGCCATGGCTGCGCACATGTGCCCTCAGTGTATTGATGCAGTATATCTTTGAGTCCCGTCTGAAAGACATTGGGATCGCCTCCCAAGCCCTCAGAAATATTGAGCCCTCGTCTGTTATATTGGACACCTTGGCCAGTAAAGTGACATCGTCGACCCACGCATCAAGGTATTCTGGATCAAATTGACATATTTTATACTGTGTCCATGTGGTGATGCGGTTTGTTGCTGGGCTCACCATCGGGCTTCCTGTATATCCTGAAATGGCCCTCATCTTAGGTGTATGAGTGTTGTCGAGAACAGATGGCAGTGTAGCATCGTCCTCACCCGCCATCGTGCAGCTGTCTTCGAGCATTGTAATCCCGAGAGGGTGTTTTTCTGTGATATGTGTCTTAGAGTTTACTTATCTTGTAGTAGTCATCCAAATTGCTTGAATTTCTTAACTCTAGATATTTGTTAATTCTTTGCTGGCTGTGAGTTCGACGAACCGGGGCACCATAATGTTAGGGACTTTTGCGGGGTTGTTTTCTAGTTCGTGAATTTAGTACCCGTCCTCCATATCAATGGTGGTTATTATTATTACCCGTGCGTCTAATCAGTCTCTGATCATTTTCGGATGGTTGATGTGAGAAGGCAAAAACATCTGGTCATACGTATATTAGATATAATGTTGCAAGTAGTAATATAATTCACAGTTAGTTCAAATTGAATATATGTTGGTCAGCTGCAAAAACAGATTTTATGCAAAATAGTTCTTTAACACTATTCACAGTTAAACTGAATTTTCCGTCTTCTAGACAACAAAAGTTAAAATGATTCATGTTATAAAGAAAATGTTCTGGATAATCCGTATAACGACTTCAATGACAGAAAAACTCACAAATATTTAGTTCAGTGTTTTATCCTCAGGTTATTATATTAATCCATTACTCTCTGAAGTTCGGATAGTTAACCACGGTAAATCCAATGCGTAACTTCTGCAACTAAACGAAATAAGTTCACTGAGACACAATAGTCCACCGCGTGTTTTTTTCGTTTCGAGCGCGGTTCTGTTTCTTTTATAAAAACACTATTAATTACAAATAAAATTGCAGTTCAAGAAATATCGATTAAAACTGCTTGAGACTAAAAGAGATTGTTCCTAAAATCACAGCTAAGAGAAATATTGTTTAAGGACAGAGTTAGAATATTTGATCTTAAAGAGCACAGCGTTTGTAAAAATTGACCTTCGTTGGGTTGTAACACGGAGCCGCGTGTTGCAAGATATTTGATAATACTAGGGCTGAGAATAAACAGTAAAAAGACGAGAGCTTTAAAAATAGGTAATAGAACAGAATTTAATTATGTTTATTTTCATGATGCTGTGATTAATAATGCTTTTAAGATTAAACTTATGCAAGAAATTAAGGATTTAGGCATAACTATTTAATGTACAGATACTGCTGAGAGACATATTGAAAGGATAGTAGGCAGTGCCAAGAACAGATAGGCACTAATAAATACAAATATCTTATCGAATTTAAAATTTATATAATATGGATTAAACCGATACTACAATATGCTGCTGCTACTCGGAATCCATTAAAAAAGGGGTTGTCCAACAAGATAGAAGCTATACAAAGAAAAGCTGTGAAACAAATTATCCTTATCTCCTGCACTATATACGCCACTAGATTACAGTTTTATCACTGCAAACTTTATGGTTTTGGAGGATGTACTATTGCATAAATATTTTTCCACTTGAACCAGTGGACTGGAACCAATATTAATCCAATAAGAAAGATTCATGAAGTTGGAACTAGATCTGGACATTTGGCGATATATCCTTCTTCGGTGGGGAATGTTGCGGGCAAGTTATTATCTTTTTCGAAAATTACAAAAATTTAAAATCAATTGCCAATGGGGCTTAGAGAAACGCCTCCATCTAAGATGTATTTTGAATCTTTATGTATTAAACTAGAAAGAGCCTATAATCTTGATGATATTTTAATTTTGTTTATAATAATACTTTCTCATGGTTGAATTATAGATAAGGATAATTGTGATCAGCAACATATCTTCTTGAGATTTTATTTCCACGTTCTTTATTATTAAAATTGAAATGTTATGCATGATATTGTAACACGTGGCTCCGCGTTACAACCCAACGATGTTCCATTTTGACAAATACAGTGCTCATTAAGGTCAAATAATCTAACTCTGTTCTTACACAATATTTCTCTTAACTGTGATTTTAGAAAAAATCTCTGTTAGTTTCAAGCAGTTTTTATTGAGATTTCTTGAACTGCAATTTTATTTGAAATTAATAGGGTTTTTATGAAATATACAGAACCGCGCACGATCCGCGTGGATCACGCGGTAGACTATTGTGTCACAGTGATTTTATTTCGCTCAGTTGGATTATTCACAGTTTACGCGAAGGATTTACTGTTCACATTTAATTATGCTTATCCAAATTTCAGAGAATACTGGATTATTATAATGACATGAGTTAAAAACATAGCAAACAGTGAACTAATTATTTGTGAATTTTTTTTATTGAAGTCTTTACCCGGATTACACACATTCATTTTCAGTGACAACTTTTAACAGTGACTATGTTCATATCATCATGTATTTTCAATCGGTTGCATGTATTCATTTCAATTCAGACATTTGTGAAGAATAATTGCTTGTGTGCAAAATATGTTTCTTTATAAACAGAGCTCATTTTAACCTATGCCGTCTAGAATACGGACAATTTAGTTTGACTGTGACTGGTGTTTAAGACATTCATTTGTGTTAAAATTTGTTTTTATTGCCGACTAACAAATGGTCAATTTGGACTAACTGTGAATTCTAATTCTATTTGCAACATTGTGTACAATATACTTGTGATAACTCGTTTTAGCCTTCTTACATCAACCATCCGAAATAGATCAGAGACTGATCATGAGTACGGGTAGTAACAATAGCCACCATGGGTATGTAGGAAGGGTACAGAATCACGAACTAGATAGCTACCCCGCAAAAATACTCCTACAATATCATCATGTTAGTCAACAATACATACAATAAATTGCTAGTCTTGGTACTAATTTTTTGCATAATGTTACACTCAAATAATACCTTAATTTTTCCTATTTCAATGATGAATCTATTACTCTTCATATAATCACTTACTGTGCAAACGCGATTAAATAACAAAACCATTTTTTCCTATATCATAATAACTATATCAAAATTGAAATAACGTATGCAGTGATATTACAGCCAAACATTATGATGCACATATTTATGAGATGTAATTTTTTTTTTATATTGTACATTTCCCAACATTATTATTATCTAAGTATGTATTAGGTGTTGCGAAACAGAAGGATTAACCAAAGGCAGCATGAACGGAAAGTATAATCTCATGCACATTCGTTTCGTGCTTACTGGCGACTCTGAAACCATAGTGTTAGTACCATGTACATTTTCGGTACAATAATGTTGGTATCGGATACTAACACAATAGCCATAGTGTTAGTATCCTTTACAGACTCGGTATATATATGTTATATAGTGTGAGTTAGAGTTGAAGTCGCATTGTCGTAGACTATATAATGCTATTACTACTATTGCAGGTTTGCCACATTCATCTAGAGATTGTACTGTCCTATTATCCCATTCTTGACCAAAATATATAGTGGTTAAAGGGCGTAATACCGGCTCCTACTGATGAGTCGCCAGTAAGCACGAAACGAATGTGCATTAGATTATACTTTCCGTTCATGCTGTCTTTGGTTTTTCCTTCTGGTCACAACTGAACTTATTTGTTACAGGGTTCGCAACACCTAATACGTACTTGCATATATATTAGTTCTCCGCATCAAACAGTATTTAATTCTTATTATCTATTTGATGGAACATTTGTGGTTTGATTCGAAATAAAGATATTCTATTCTATTTTTATTCTAAAAGTAGGAAAAGCGTTGTAAAAGAGAAACACTTTCATCTACTTTGTGATAGGTCGTTCAGACGAGAAAGATATTGAAATTGACTAGGTAGGATCATCTAAAGTAAGGATCGTGAGGAGTTTGAGTATCAATGCAGGATTTACTGGCATCAGTCGAACGAATTTGAAACTGAGTTTTGAGGCGACGACAGACCAGCTGCAGAATTCGACCAACGGAATTCTTTGACGTAGTTTTAAAGTTTCTGTATGGTAGTATTGGCTAGGATAAAGTCGACTAGATTGAAGCTTATATAGAGTCAAAATATCAGTGTTGTATGCAAGAGCAGATGGTCTAGGAGACCTTTCGAGTTTCCGATCATTTTCCGAAACAAAATGAAGAGAATTGGTAGAGCAAATTATGGCAAGGAAATTAATATTTGGATACAGTAATATAAAAATGGTTTTGACCAGTCTAAATTTGACTTTCAGATTCAAAGACGATTTTTTGAAATTGGAGGCTGAGCAAGAAGAGAATTAAAGCACAGAAAATAGTTAACAGCCTTGGGGTAAGAAGATGTATTCAGGGTGAAGTAGGAACCAGTTTCTCTTCCAATGAATGTGCTCGAATTTGATAATGAAGTGAGTGTGGGCCGCCATCTTAAACTGATGCTAGGATAGGATCTTTATTTACACAAGGAGAGCGTTGACTACACTTGTGGCTTTGAAAAAGAGATATATTTTGTTAAATATATTGTGAGAATGGTTAAATTTAATTGAAGAGCTGCTATAGCGCGTAGGGCAGTGCTGACTTGGGTGGGTGAAATTGACAGTGATATGCAAGTTGTGAATCTATGAATGAAAGAAATTACTCATAAATGTCCGGTAAACCGTAACTGTAGATCATTAGCCAGGAAGATGGCACAAGATGAGTCTAGATTAAGAGGACAATAAAATTTTCTAGCATATGAAATGAAGGGTAGGATATAGACATTGAACAGCGTGAGTTGGAGAGTGGGGTTTTTAGTTTTGATGCAGATCAATTGGGCCCAATTGAAGAGTTTTGAAGTAGTTTGTTTAAGATGTGGGGATAAGTCTACTGATTAAAAAAAATCGATACTAAGGTACTTGGCCGAGTCAATTATTTAAATATCAAGGGTACAATTTGCAGTGGGGAGAGAACAGAATGGGTCAGAATTAAATTTTATAAGATGTGTCTTATCGGGGCTTTGTTTAAGACAGATTCCGCTAAGCTGCGAGTATAGCGACGACAAAAGCTGAGTGATAAGAGATGAGGGAGAGTTGGACTGTTGGGTTATTGATTACTATTTTCAAGTCGTATGCATATTTGAACAGCTTGAACAGGTTGTGCATAACTTGCACCAGCGCGAGTGTTAAGCAGAAAAGTATAGGAAAAAGTAAGGAACTCTGGGGGACTACAAGTCGAACTAGAGCTGACCTCGAGTGACTAATTCAGACTTTTACACTAAAGCAACGGTTTCGGAAATCGTAACTGATAAGATTGAGGACGTTGCCGCAAATACCAATGTTCAATAGGGTGGATTCAATTGCCAAAAACGATCATGAATCAAAAGCCTTAGATATATCTTGGAAGAGAAGAGTGCATTCATGACCTTTAGAAATAGAGGTGTAGCAGTGATTAAGGATAATGACTAGGTTGGTGGAAGAGGAGCGGCCATTTAATATGCTATGTTGGTCATCGAGGATGCAGAAGTTATCTCGAGACCTAATGAAAGTTTAGAATAAGATTCTGTCGAAGATTTTAGTGATAACAGGACGATAGTTATTTGGTGGAGATCTTTGAATAAGGAGGTTGACGATGTGCCATTTTTTGAGATAGGATAAATCGTTGAATTAAGCCACTCCGGGGGAAGATTGGTAGTTCCGAGGCATCTGTTGATAACATCAGCAACCAGAGAGAAGTGGTTGCAAACTAAAAGAGCAATCATGCTGTCAAAATCACCGTATTAGTTTTTAGATTTTGATGACTTTGATTGCTTGTACAACGAAGGCTGGCGAAATATTGAACCAACGTAGATTCTTAGCGTCTCAGTTATCAAGCATCTCAGCAAACTGAGTGGGAGTAAAGAAAGAGTCTACGAGATGTCTGAGGTTTTGGACTTTTTTAGCAATTGGTATTTGATGATTGCGAATTTCATTCGGGAGTTGAGTGCTGTTCTGATGCGTCTTTTGATGTTGAGCGCTTGTGTGTTGATTACCTTTTTAATGAGCTCATCGTTACATCTGAGTGCATGAGTGCAAACAAGTGATGATATGCGTATTCTAGAATGGCATGCAAGGTCGTGCTTTAAGCAAACTGTTCAACTGGTTCGTCACGTGAATGTGCTGAATATAGGTGTCAGAAGTAAAGTAGGCCAATAGGACGTTATGGTCATCAGAAAAACACAAGGAGAAATGGTCTGGTAGAATTAAATCTCCACAATTAACGGCATCAGAGAGTGGGCTGAACTCTTCCCAGTTAGTGAATCGCTTGAATGATGGACAGTTCTCCCTTCAGATAGAGGATAGAAGATGAATAAGGAGGGATATCTGTCAGTGGTCGAGATTAGGAAAGATCTCTCGAGATTGAACATTGGTCACATTTTTTTGGAGAGGACACAATGGCGTTGGTTTTTTCCTCGGGTAGGAAAATGCACAAATTGATTTAGTATGTTGTGCGCAAAAACCCAAGCACCGGATGCTTTTTTGAAGTTAGATTGTGCTATTTAGCCAGAGGATTGTTAAAATCACCAACAACGATGTTTTGATCGGAATGTTGAGAGGAAAAAGTGGACATAATTTGGGCCTCAAGAGTGTCGTCGATTTTTAAGAGATGCAAGGGTCTGTAGGCAACACAAACAGATAAGCCTTGATCTAGAATCAGTAGTTGAAATAATAAAAATCAAATCTCAATGAGTTAGATGCCAAAAAACGTTTATGCATAAGAGAGGATTGGACACAGACAGCCAGACCAGCCCCTCAACCAACAGTTCTGCCACTTCGAAGAAAGTACAACCATAGATGAAGAAAGTATAATCGCAGTGCATGGAAGAAGAGAGACAGTCTTTAATAAGTAGGCACATATATAGCCCGTTTCAGGAAAGAAATTCTCAAAGTTGTTTGATTTTGTGCGTAAGCGATCTACAATTGATAATAAATGCTGAAAGGGTTCCATGAAAAAGATGGTTAGACCGGGAAGGAAAAACGTGCGAGTTTATTCCGC
This sequence comes from Eudiplozoon nipponicum, assembly GCA_029291075.1. NCBI lineage: Eukaryota > Metazoa > Platyhelminthes > Monogenea > Mazocraeidea > Diplozoidae > Eudiplozoon > Eudiplozoon nipponicum. The sequence goes on along the minus strand of JAQBSW010001702.1, from coordinate 80,164 downwards.
TGGCGACCAGAGCGTGACCGAGGGCTAATAAGGGTGACTGATCGCTTGCTGATGAGAATGGATTTTCTTAGTCCCGCTTATATCTTACGGGTGTGGCAATTGAAGGATTTTAAAGAAACACGAAAAGGGGGTTATCTGGGGTCGAGGGGTTGCTCGAGAGCAGCGTGACGGGGGTTGGAGTGAACAAGACCTGACTGGGGGCTGCCTCTACTCTCCTGGGTAGCGTCAGTATAGTTGGAAGAGGATGAAGTTGTAGGAGATAAATCGTTGGATGTCTTAGATTTTGTCGGCTTCAGGACCTTTGCACCGGCTGTGATATTGGATGGACGTGAGAATTTAGAACTGGCGCTGGAGACTAGAGAAGAGAGTTCGTTATTGGGGGTCGTTACGCGGCCGGGTCATCCACGACGACGCAAAATAGCTGGAGTTTAGTGGGTGGGATTTGGGATCTCTATGTATGAGCTATTGGTGAGTGGGAGCCCTTCAAATCGGGAGATGTTCAGCCTGATGAGCCTAGAAGTAGGCGCGTCACCAAAGATGCCTCCGTAAAATGATTGGCATTTCTTTGGATTATTCCAACCTAGGTAAGTTTGTCTAGTTTTAGAAGAGGGTGTGGTGACTGGCGGGGAGATTCGTGCTTGCTCTGATGTCCTCTGTATCATAGTGTAATTGCGCTTTGATTTGACTTTGCCTGTCGATAACAAAGGTGATCGAGATTTTATTAGAATAAGTTTATCGTTGAACAGTCTTTCGTAGGAAAAAAGAACAAAAGAATGACATTTACTTTTAGAGATCTCTTTGAGATTGTTAAAGTTGGCTCCCAAATGCTTGATTAGATCCAAGGCCAAATTATCTTTTGAGAGTGAATAATGCGAAGAACAGAGAACAAAGTTGCGTTTGCAAAGCAACAGCCCTCGTAACACCATTAAAAAATTCATACACCTGACCCAACGGATGTGGCTGTAAGGTGAAGACAGAAAGGTTACCATCTCCTTTTGTTGTTCGAGGTAAGGAGATTGGAAGATAGCTTCTGATTTAAGAAAAGGGTGGAGGAGGCTGGCATCAAAATCTGCTTCATAATGGAGGAATGTGAGAAAGAAACAGATATATGTTAGAGAATAAGGCGAGAAATAAAATGTATATATATATATATATATATATATATATATATATATATATATATATATATATGGAAAATCTTATTAGATAAAAAAGCTAATAAAAATATATACTACACTCCAAATTAAGAAGTTTCCCAGAGATGAGATCAGACGAGAAAGCTAGAAAATCTAAAAATAAAAATAAAACACAATCCCAGTTCAAATTAAAGAAATCTACGATCGCGACTACTCCCGTTGTTGCGCCTAGCCAGAAAATTTATATATTTTATATTTATATATATTACAATGATTTTTGCTTAAATTTTGTTTCAAACAGGGACGTTTTATACTTTTTGACGCTTTATATTTTAACCTTTGAAATCATAGGCTAAAAAATAGTCCTGCACTTTTACATTAATAGGACATAGATATCTATTTATTCAACACTAGCCTTCAAGTTGATGTAATATATAAATAAATATTATATAATGAAACGTTATTTGGTAACAGGAGCAATCTGTCCTGACAATGGCAAAGATCAATATACAAATTCGAAAAAAAAATTATGTAAAAGTGAATGAAAAAATGCGTAGCAAAATTTTATCATTAACGATGGTAATGGGCCTGGAAAAAGGTAGTTACTCGTCCACGTAGATACCAAACCAAGATATCTTTGAACAGGATAATATCAACTATAATGAATTCTTGAATAATGACATATGTTCAATCCACTGTAGATTACAGAAATTCAGATTATAACAGCATGCGTGGGCTCTTTTAGTAGCATTCCAACAATTGAACTCACATAACCACAATCAACAGAATTTTCTATTCCGTAGTCCGATAAAAATCTGACGAACCTCAAATCGAGGTAAGAACCATTAAAATTTAAAAGAATTATTAACAAACCTTAGTGAGCTAATGGTGTAACGATGATAATTAAAAATTGATGACCATCACAAACTCGAAGTTAGGTGCCATTAGTTTAACTAATAACGACCGTGTATATTATGAATGAGAAAGGAACGCGTTGCGTTTCCCGTCAGTGTTGTCTCCGGCAAATTTATTAAAGAAAGGATTAATCGCCTTCTTAAAATCATCATTTCGTAGTGATCTTGTGTCTGCTGGTTGTATGTTATATATGCTTGTTCCTTGGAATATAGGTATATTTTAGCAAAAATATTAGGTATACACTTGGGTTGAATTGAAAACTTAAAATTATACGTGACATAAAGTGTGTGTAAGAGAAATTTGACAAAAGAAGGCTCGTGGAGAATACACTTAAATGGCGACCAAACAACAAATGAAGGAGGTTAGAAAGTAGGAGGCGTTCTCAATAACCATGATCAAGAACGAATGACTGTTCTTGAAAGTTAAAGGCCATCTGCTCAAGAGCAAATTAATTTTTCAACGTGAGAGCTCATTTAAACTCACTGACGTAAAATATGGGAGGCAGAACATAAGCTTTAAATAGACAAAGTCTAAAGATATAGTTCTTCGACTTTAAAAATTTTGAACGAGATTATCTGTAGTACTTGTATCTAACTGTGTTGAAGTGTAGTGAGAAGTCCAGTGATTTAGAGAAAGTAATTCTTAATTGTTTAAAATAATCGATGATATCTGTATTTAAGGAGAGGTTAATAGACATCAAACTGTCGAGAATAAGATTCATTAACCGACTTTTACTCTTGAAAATTTGGACGTCATTTTCGCAAAATTGATCTTGCAATATTGATAGTAACTGAGCGATTGGTGATACAAGAAAGTCAGGGCTTATAAGGCAGCTACACACTGCTAACATATTTAAAACGTTTGAATTATGTATACTCAACGTAAAACTGTAAACATGCCTGAATAAAAAGCAAAGTTCCGGGTACTTATCTTTGTGGAAGACCAGAACGGATAGAAGCTGAACTCGCGTGACACTTTCTGGTTCTTAAAGCTGTCGATCGATTTCGGAGATAGTAACCGATAAACCTTAAGACGCGACCGCAAATGCCATTACTTAATAAGGCGTATTAAATCAAATACCTTTAAAATATCAATAAATAGGAAAGTGCGGCTGTGTCCTTGAGAAACGGAGAATAGGAATGATCAAGGACGCTAGCTAGATTAATAGAGCTGGAGCACAAAGTCACAAGTCCGTCTTGATAATCATACTCAAATTTGTTTTTAGTAGACTGAGTGGAGTTAATGCACAAATCCTTAGATTTATGAAACACCTGGTTCTCAATAATTGCAAATTTCCGTCGAGAGTTTGTGGCCGACCATATGCGCCTTTCAACACTAAGCTCTTGTGTGTATTTCGTCGTAGTGTATAAGCTCAGCTTTGTGAGTATTTCTATAGTCTAATGATACGGGCTAAATTATCAGGTGCCTTAAAATGCGTGTATAGCCCATTTCAGGTCCCTATTTTTTTAAATGTAGGTATGAAGCAAAACAAGATGATAATTTATCATGGAGCTTATTAGATTTGATTATTTCTATTCAAGTTAAGAAATCACAAATTAGACTTAGTGTTTCAAAATTAATTAACCGTCTGGTAGATTTTATGATCTCCTTAGAATAAGAGGATTAGAGGAGACTAAAGAAGGATACTTGGCAATGATTGAGGTATGAAAAGGTTTCATGTCGCTGGACGTTGACTAATTCTTGTTGCAGAGAATACAATCAAGTTGTTTCTTGCCACGCGTAGGGAACTGCAAGAATTGCTGTAGTAAATTTTCGACAAAAAGCCGGAGCAACAAGTCGTTTACATAGGCTAGATTAGCCTAATTGCTAATAGGGAGGTTAAAATCCCTTGCATATCAGACGGCTGCTTAAAGAATGTGGAACAAATTTGGGCCCCACGAGTTTCCTTGATGATAAAAATATTGAAAGCACTAATGACTAGGAAGGCAAACAATTCTAGTCCCTGAATGGTTGAAGTAGCCAGGCATAAGTGGGTACCGGATATAAGCAGCTAAACATCCTCTTTGGCCAACAGCTCTCACGTTTTGTAGGAAAGTGTATCCATTGATGTAGAAAAGATCATCAGTTGGCAAGATGAAAAGTAGCCAAGTTTCAACTCATAAGCACATATCCAGTTCGTTCAAAGAAAAGAAGCCCGCAGTGTATTAAAATTTGAGGGAGAGACTTAGAGTTGATGAGAATACTTTAGAACGAATCAGAAGAAGAATTGTTCGATTGCTGAGGTGAAGCGTGCAAAATATTTACTCAGATGACCTGGGCGCGATAATGGGCTGACATGAGTAATGGGACACTAGTTGATGAATAGCAAATTCTCGTCATCAATTTTAACATTCCTGGTGCCTTTATTGTCAACGGATTGAGGCTGTACGATGTTTTGAAAACTTTAATTAAGAGGTACAAGCTTCGACTCAGGGAGGGCTGGTGTCACTGCAAGCCTAACACAGTGCTTTAGAGACATTTTTTTCTGCCAGGAATAGCGGAAGCATGGTTAGAGGAGAGAGCAGAAAAATTGAAAATGTCTGGAACCCGCACGGGCTTTTAACTGCGAGATTCTTTTAGCAATGTGAGCTAAGTTTATTAAGTTTTCCGATCTTAAGGACTATGTTATGTAGCTTAAATGTTGACTAAATAGTTGGTTTTGGTCTCACTGCAACGCATGATTCTGGTATAAGCCCCACGTTTAAAATCATCGATCCACGATGGAGTCAACCACGACTTCAAGGCTCAGCAAAGGTAGGGCGTGTGAAGTCATTGGACACGTGACAATGGTCGGTTGATAGAGAAAGACCCTCAACGCATTAGGGACTTACTAGCACAGATACTGGCATTGAAGCAGCCTCGAGAATAACCCCAACATTAGTCCGTCTTCTCTTGTAATTGCTAAAATTGGAAAACGTAACAATGATATTGGAGAGAGTGTATATCGACGATTGAATAATGGCAGTTTTTTCCTCATTCTTTGTAATAAGGTGGTATCACGCCTGAGTTTGACCTCACTTGAAGAGTCCAAAGGAGATCGAATCTTACGAGTTTCGAAATCGTCATTGATGAGCATTTTGTGTGTTGTAAGAACAAAAACTCTTTGTTTGTTAATCGAGATATCTATTAAGTGTTGAAAGTTACCACTCATATATCGAAGCATATCTACGCCAGGTCATTCTGAGAACTTAGGATTTGTGAAGACCAGATTAACAAATTGCGCTTAGTATGGTTGCGTAGAGCACCTTCTTTTGTCATCTTATTGAGGATATTGCCAGATTGGCGCCATATATGTGGCCGCGATGTAGAGTCAGGTATATTTCTCGTCAGGACCGCCAAAGGGCAGGAGAATTCAGCCATTTGCAGTTGGAGTTCGGAGTTCCCGCTTGAGAGAGTCGCCAGCTTCTGTGTAAGGATTGTAGTGTCGACTGAAGTCAAACATTCGGAACTGCAGGAGCAAAGGATCGTGACGGAGATATAAATATATATTAAAGGCACAATGTATATTAAAAGTAGTAAAAAAATAATTTCATAGATTGTGGCTAAGATTGAATTCCAACAAAAAGATGCAAAGTACACACGACAAAATCAACAAATCTCAAACAGTATCAAAAAAATAAATGAAATGAAGGCAACCGTTAGCCGAATCAAAATTATATAATTCCAAACACTTCCGGAAGCAAAGCCACTCTGGCTACTACACTACGGTGTATTTAAAGAATACTAGTTTAATTAATTTGTTTAAATTGTTTTGCCGAGGCATGCGCAATAAATTTGACTCAGGTAGTGTGGAGGAAAATAAATCCTCCGCCAAATGTAAAATAACATTAACTGATAAATTTAAACCACCATGGCTGATTGTAACGAATTTTATTTAAAAAAGATTTTTTTCTTTTTATTTTCCAGAACATTCTTTGTTTAAATACCTGACTTTGAATTGTGCGTCATTTTCAGTTTTCGAGTGTCACGCACCTCGACTGGTTGTATCAACTGTTGATCTGCTGCTATTTTAAACATTTTTTCTCTATTAAAACGAATACATATTAACAATATATTTCTGCTATAATTGTCTTATATTTTGTTATTGAAGCACACATAGAAGGGACGTTCGGGAACAGGTAATTTGATTATTCTGTTGTTCATGTATATCTCCTTCCAGATTATTTGTTCGTGAGTTGGAGCGAGACAACTTTCGCATTCCCATTGTCTAACATTAGGTGTTGATTTAATTATTAAACTAACCAAACATGGAGGCTGATATTAAATTTGAGGACACAAGTAGGTTAGTACAGTATATTGCGTATTTGAATTTAGCAGATGCGTATGGAAATATAAGCATATCAGACTCTACTGTAAATTTTAGGACTTCAAGCGATTTGGCATCTATGGGGTTCTCAGACACGAATAGGTTATGAGCCTCTACAGTAGGTATATACTATAAAAATTTACTTTTCCTGACGAAATCAACAACACGCTCAATATATCTTTCAGCAGAAGCCGTACACTGAACTGTTATAAGAATAGAATAGTATAGAATAGACTATATTAATTTGGATTCAAAACACACATAATCTATCAAAAAGACAACAAGATCAGAAAATGTACAATAGATAAAATACGTCACACCAAATAAATATAAATAGTATAGAATAGGATAGAATAGAATATAATAGAATAGAATAGAATAGAATAGAATAGAATAGAATAGAATAGATAATAATATAAAGAAATTTACACTAGAAAAAAAGCATCATATCACACAAATACACACATTAAGTCTCATATAAATTAGTAATTAATAATTTTGTTATAAGATTTACCATAGCTTGAACATCCAGTAGTAATATCCATGCGTACGATGTATCAAATTTTGATACAATTATTACGATAATAGCAAAAAACGGTCTTATTACTTAATCTCAATTAAAGAATAATTGATGATATAATTATTAATAGATATAGCATTGAGGCTCTATGACCCGATAATTAGAAAATTTTAGGTACAGTTCGAGTGTAATATTATGCATAAAGGAGAACCATGACTAACAATTGCATATTTGTAATGAAAGCCTATATGATGATATAATGCATAGAATTTCCAAAATAGTGGACATAGATTAGTTTTGATTTTGTAAAGACTATCTGAAGATATATTTTCTTTTTTCATAATATTTCGATCTACATTACCGTAGATCGAAATATTATGAAAAAAGAAAATTACTGGAACAATGAAAGCTGCGTTATTCAAAACGCAGATCAGGTAATTTCAATTAATTCAGTATCGCAACAACGCCATTCCTTCAAGAAACATTTAACATAGTAATACAGATTGTTGATACAAAAATCTTTAAAGAAAGCATGATGCTGATCAGATTTATTTTTGTCTTTTGTTTAACAACAAGAAGGTATTGGCTTAACAAAAATTAAAAATATCAATTGGATCGTATATTACTTTTAGTTTAGTACATACAAATTTGAAAGACATCTTAGATGGTTGCGTTTCTCTGAGACCTGTTGGAAATTGATTTTAAATATTATAAATTTTCGAAAAAGAAAATAACTTTCCCGCAACATTTCCCACCACAGGTGGAGAGATCGCCAAATGTCCAGATCTGATTCCTCCTTCGTGAATATTTCTAAATGGATTCATATAGTCTCCCGTCCACTGATTCAAGTAGAATATTTTATACATTCGCACACCCTCTGAAACCATAAAGTTCGCAGTGATACTAAGTGTAATCTGCTGGTATACATGATGCAGGACACAGGGTTAATATGTTTCACAACCACTTATTTGCAACCACTATTTCATTTGGTTCTATTAAGCAGCGGCATATTCCAATATCGGCCTAATCCAAATAATATACATTTGTAATTTTATATCATTCGATTCGAAAAATTATACAACCTTTTCTGAGCAATTTTTATTCTCTTTTATAAAACCCTTTTCATTCTATTCCACGTAACGTCTGTGTACACCAAAATTGGCCTAATCCAAATAATAAGTATTTTTAGTTGCATATCGTTTGTCAGTATGTCTTTTATTATTAAGGCCTAAAATTTATTGGCACAGCAAAACATTCTTTCAGTATATCGCTAAGTAGAAGCTCTTCTCTTAATGGTTGAGCTTAGATCCTTCACTTCTTGTCGGTGTTTTATCGCTATAATACCTCGAATAACAGAATCATGAAAATAAACATATTTAAATTTCGCCATATTGTAACGCGCGGCTCCACATTACAACCCAACGAAGCTCAATTTCGACCATTTATGTTGGAGGTACTGTGGTTATTGTAAGAGGTTTTGTGGGGTAGCTGTTTATATAGCGATGCTGTGCTATTCTTACATATGCCTGGTAGCTGATGTCGGGGGCCGTGCTTATGATCTGTCTCAGACTCTTTTCCGATGAGTGATGTGAGAAGGCTAAGCCCAATCAGCATACGTATATTGTACACAATTTTGCAAAGTAAATTAAAATTCACCGTTAGTCAAAATTGACCGTGCTCTAGACGGTAATAAAATAATATATTTTCAACACAAGTTACTATCTAGGCATAAAAGCAAAGTCACAATAAACACAATGAATAAATCCAGAATGTCTTAGCAAAGGTTTTAAATGCACAGAATATATAGATCCTGGCTTTGAGCTTTAAATCACATAAATCCAGTGCATGTTACCGGCGTATTACTCGCGGGTGTCTATTATTCTTAAACAAAACCCTATTAATTAGAAATAAATGTTCAGTTCAAGAAATCTCAATTAAAACTGCTTGAAACTAACAGAGATTGTTTCTAAAAATCACATTTAAGAGAATGATTGTCTACGCCCGAATTCGTATGTGTGACCCTAAGGAAAACCATATTTGACGAAATTGAGCTTCTTTGGGTTGTAACGCGGAGCCGCACGTTACAATATGATCAATTTTTAACGCTCCTGTTCACTTACAAATAAGTCTAAACCCAAGTTATTAAATATCTACTGAAATGATATATCCAGGATTATAGTATAATTAGAGATTTCAATATTTTTGACCAATTGGAAACGATTTTATGTCGTCGGCGTATTTGAATTTTTGACCATTAAGAATCATATTCTGCAAATTTGTAAGTATTATCTTAAATGCTATCGACACCAATCCTCATCCTTTCTATACTCCAATTGTAACACTGCGTACATATTAATTCGCAAAAATAAGCAATATATGAATATTGTATATATAATTAAATAATGTTATGATTACTGCGAAAGTTGGAAACTGATACCGATCAATTCCATAATGTGTGGATTTGCTCGATTAATTGATAATCTGAACCATTTGTATTTATCAAATTTATCCTTGTTGTTCTATTAGAACTGATTTGTTTAGAGGTACGCAATACAGATTATATATTTAAACTATCAATAGATTTTTAAATTAAATTATTTTTAATAAAATTTCTTCACAAAGACATTGATGTTTATGCACCTTTTATGCCAGGTTACACCATATTCATTTAAGACAGATTAATGAATAAGCGAAATGACCGTGTATTAATATAAATATAATCTTAATTTCATACAAATAGTTGCACTCAGTTGCGGATAACACTGTAAATTATATTCTTTCCGATGGAATTATTTCAATTATATTTACCGCGGGTTATTAACCATTGTGTTCGTGCATACCAATTTATTTGGGAACGTCAAGAATATAGCGTGATTTTAAGAGATATCAACTATGAAATATACTATTTTCTAATCATGGCCTATAACAAATCATAAAGGAAACAACAAGAACTTCAGAACGCCTGGACTATGTTTATTTAAAGATGGAATTGATCAATTTGTACCATGCATGAGATTATACTTTCCGTTCATGCTGCCTTTGGTTTATCCTTCTGGTCACAACTGAACTAATTTGTTACTAGGTTCGCAAAACCTAATACATACATGCAATTTTCCTGATTGACTTCAAGATCATCTTCCATATTGATTCAAATTATATTTACTTCTCTAAGAAAGTCATAACACTAACTATTAATGACCTGAGCAGGTATTTATTAACACTAGAATTCACGGATTAATTTTTAAGACCACAAGAGGTAAGATTGATGGTAAGACAATTTATTTATTATCTTTTCATGATGCTGTTTTTGATGTTGCTTTTTAGATCAAACCTAAATAATTAGTCAAGGATCTAGGCACAGGTATTCATTGTACGGTTGCTGCTAGAGGCACACTTTGAGATAAGCTTGCTACCTTTAGAAAAATTTGATGTAAATAATGAGAAATAATTAAGCAAAAGTTATACAAAAACTAATATATTATTTTGATTAGGCCCACATTGGAATAGACAGCTACTTATTGGAATTCAATAAAATGAGATTTGTCAAATAAGATAGACATTTAAAAGTAAAATATTTTTGCGAACCTGGATTAATCGAAATCACCTGATCTGTGTTTTGACTAACACAGGAATTTATCCAGTGGTTTTCTTTTTCAACAAAATATTTCGGCTGCCTTCATCGGCAGCCTTCTTCAGTTGGTCCATTCTCACTAGTTTGAAAACTAAGGAGAATAGACCAACTGAAGGAAGCTGCCGATAAAGTCAGCCGAAATATTTTGTTGAAAAATGAAATCTACTGTGTTAGTCAAAACATAGATCAAGTGATTTCGATTAATCCAGTTTCGCAAAAATATTTTACTTGTAAGTGTCTATCTTATTTGACAAATCTCATTTTATTGGATTCCAATTAGTAGCTGCCTATTCTAATGTGGGTCTTATCAGAAAAAATATTTATTAGTCAAAATGAACAAAAGATATAACCTCATATACGCATACGTTTTGTGCTAACTGACGACACACAAATAGGACACGATACTACTCCCCATACCCACTTTATACTTGGTCAATAAATAAATGCCAGTTAATATTTTGTGCCTTAAAGAAGGACGTTAGACATTTTACCAGCACCAGCTATGAAACGAGGGTGAACCAATATAGAGACATCTAACTGATGTCCTGACATACATTCTGTGTATATGATTTATATGATGACAAATGAGGTTGTAGCCCGTCTTTCCAAATAATCCTTAAAAACAATAACTGATTGCGCGGGTGGTTGTAAGAATTCTTTAAATCAAGTTTGCCAACTTGAAATAAACAACAATCCGATTGCATTAAACCAATCGTCAAAAAATAGCGCGTTTTGACCTTCCATGATCATCATCAGATTACGACGGCAAACTGACTAATGAGGATCAAACCGCAATGCATATATATGGAAAGCAAAATAAAATATACGGCTCTCGCTTCCAGTAGTCTCGCATATATTATAATTAACTGGAAATGTCCGCTGCACAATTTCTGTGTAATCACGTACATTAATTAATTGCAGATTTTGCCGCAAATAAATATAAAGGCAACATAGTTAAACAAAAACTGATTGCACAGATGGTGATAACAAGTCTTTAAATCAAGATTGCGAGCTTGAAGTAAACACCAATCCCGTTTTATTGAAGCAGTCGTCAAACAACATATCAAAACTACCGCTACTCGCACGAACTAACGCGTTTCGACCTTCCATAATCATCATCTGAGTACAGCAGCAAACTGGTAAGCGAGGATCAAGCCGCTTTACTTATATATGGAAAGCAAACTTAAATTAACAACTAAGTAAACACCAATCACACTGTATTTAACCAGTCGTCGAACAACATAACAAAACTATCGCCAGCCACAACGCACTGACGCGTTTCGACCTACCATGATCATCATCAGAGTACAACGGCAAACTGACTATCGAGGATCAAACCGCATTGAATATATATGGAAATCAAAGGTAGAGAGGCAGCTCTCACATCTAGCAGTCTCGCATATATTGAACTTGACTGGTATTGTCGGATGCAACATTTCTATGCAGTCAAGAACATTAACTGTTTGCAGCTTTCGCCACAAATACATATATAGGCAATACAATTTAACAATAATTGATTGCGCGGATGGTGGTAACAATTCTATAAATCAACTTTGCGAACTTGAAGTAAACACCAATTCCATTGTATTTAACCTGTTGTCGGACAACATAACAAAACTACCGCCAGTTAATGTTCTTGACTGCATAGACATTGTGCAGCCGACATTTTCAATCAAGTTCAATGTATGCGAGACTGCAGGAGGTGAGAGCCGTATATCTAAATTTGATTTCCATATATTTATTCAATGCGGTTTGATAGTCAGTTTGCCGTCGTACTCTGGTGATTATCATGGAAGGTCGAAATGTGTCAGTGCGTTGCGGCTGGCGGTTGTTTTGGTATGTTGAACTACGTCTGGTTAAATCCATTGGGATTGGTGTTTACTTCAAGCTTGCTAACTTGATTTTAAGAATTCTAGCATATATAGATTGTGGTTAGTCTTGTGACCTAGTCATCGATGCCTTAGCTATTACAATAGATGCAGTACTACAGCAAATGGAGCGTGACATCGTTAAGTAGATAATCTTTTACAGCTAATATATACAAGACTGTAAAAACGATACGATAATCTTGGTAAATCTTGTCTTGCGATACTTTTCTGGCACAATATGTATGGTCGCAACTATAAGATTTTGGCAGACCATAAGCATATGTCAAGTACTCGTAGTAAAATTACGAGGCTAAATTTCTCTTATTGCATGTATTTGTAGATAATCCGGCTGACTTCTATATTTTTGAAAAAGTAAACATTGTGTGATACACGCTTAGTAGACGCAATGATACGAATACCGAGGTGATAAATGTTTCTTGAAGGAATTTCTTTGGTGCGCACCTGGATTAATTGAAATTACCTGATCTGCGTTTTGACTAACGCAGCTTTCATTGTTCCAGTTATTTTCTTTTTGCAAAATATTTCGATCTACATTACCGTAGGTCTTCATCAGTTGCATTTCATGAAAAAAATGAAGCAAGCCTTCAGGTTATATCGAGGTGATATTTCGAAATCCGTAGGAGAGCCTCACTAATTTGCAAGATAATTTAAAGTGTTATATAATGAAATAGAAATAGTGGGTCACATTAAGATAGTACTAGCTAAGAATCCAGCTTATATTCGCAAGCCTGTGACTGGCAAGATTTTAATGTGAGAAAGTTTTGAAAGACAATTCAGATCGTTTTCGTCATTTGATCTAGGCTTCAAGTTAAATCAACAGTTATATGAGTTGTGATGTTCTTCCCTATAAGCTACTATTAAGTTCATTCCTGATGGATTTTTATGGCTGAATATATCAAAAAACATACGGCTTTGGTAAGAGCATGTGCTAAATTTCAAACGTGTCCGGCTTGAGGACACACTAAAGCCCAGCTCAGGAATTTTGAGATCCCAACCGGTTAGTTTAAGCACGTTTCTACTAAAATTGTCAAAAATCCAAAAAGCAAAGTTTATAAATATTTAAACAAAATGATTGACCGACTCAGTCATCACTTTGAGTTGGATCATTGGTACAGGCGCGGAAATGAGCAATGTGAGGTCAGATATGGTGGAAATAGATTGCTTCAAGTTTTATCACCTATAGGACGCGAATAGTTGTTCTCTAGAAATCAAAGTATCTAAAGAACTTTTGTTAACATCAGACCACCCGTTTTCCCTCAGGTCGAATTTTATAGTCACTTACATTTCGATTTGGCTTTTGACTATAAGAGTAGACATATATGAATACATACTTGCATATATGAATAGATTCCGCAGTCAATATTCAAGCAGAGACTGGGGCCAGTATTCTGGATATCAGTTCGCTTACCTTGACAACTTGTTGACAATTTGTCAGCCAACGTAATCGATAAACATGGCGCGGTTGTTCAATTATTATTCGGAACCATCGGTCAGGGTATATGCATGAAGTCGGAGACGCTGGGTTTAGCTAGATATAAATATTAACGTGAAGAATGCCGAGATACTTGCTTGTTGGCCGTCGTCAATCTTCAGATTTGTTTATTCACAATGATGTGCATGTTCTTTGTCAGTTCGAGTTAAATGTCGTTAGAGATATGAATGCCCAAGAAGTCTTATTCATCTGCCTACATGATTGAGAGGCAAGTAATAATATAGCTGCAGTGAACATCAGTGATAGTGGCAGCCGATATATAACTGATCTCTACACAAAGTTTCTAAAAACAATGGGAATTTAGGTCCAACATATTAATGCTTACAATTCTCGATTTAATACTACTGCGAAAAGGCATTCTTGAGAGCTAAAAATTGTATGAAAGTGTAAATGTGTAAAAAGTTAGGTACATAATCTTTCTACGGATTTCACAGCTATTTATTATCGATATAGAGCACATTCAGATGCTATCCCATCGAAACTCGTGTACAGAAAACCATTTAGTTTGCCATAAGATATTCTCATATAAATTTTAAGTAGTCTAGATTGGGAATTTTAACCTTGAAATAGACTTTTTAGGTGCTTATATATATGATATAGCTCTTAGTCTCCAGGAAGACTAAAAGCGTTAGGCTTAAGAGCTACGTATTTTCCTATTTGAAACAAGCATTGTATGAAAACATTACTAACACGAATAAGAAAAATAATTTTGAATCGGATGAAGTAAACATTAAGAAGAAAGTACAAAATTGTGTATCCCTCAACTGTTGCATTCCAAAATTAACCAAGATGGATGAAGATAATGCATATGAAAAATAGATAATGAATCGTAATCATGAGGCAACAAATAAATCGCAAAATATGATATTTTATTTTTTCTCAAGTTTCTATAAATAAACATCTCTTTACATATAAATTAAAAGTTAAAAAATAGAAAAGTGTAAACATGGGGACAATGAGAAATAAGCAAACAACCAATCAATTGCGTGCATCACCTGCAGTTTAAGCCCAATGCCTGCATATACTTTTTCTGCTTGCATAAATCCAACTGCAATTTGTTTATTCATAAAGATTCGTGTATGGCTAACTTCTATCTGATATTGTATATACTAATTATCTTAAATGCTATGTCTGGAGGACATATGTGTGAGGTATCAGCGATGTGTTGCGCAACTACAGACGTGTGTTCTCCATTTGATTTAAAACAAGTGTTTAAGTTGCAATGTTTTCTCATTCGAGTAATTAACTGTCTGGTCGATCGGTCTACGTAAGTTGATCGACAACTTGCGCATGTATATTGGTAAATAATATTAAATGTCGACATTAACGGCTGTTTCTTCTTGATTTCTGTTAAAGGTAAATGTGTTAATGCCGCTTCAACTTTATTTTTTCACTATGCAGAAAACTATATCCGCCTTAAATGGGATTTTAAGGTAAAATTGCTTTCTATTCTGTTACGAAATGCGTCTGTTTCTGTTATCTTTCCCTTTTTATATTTGACCCAATTGTCTAGGATATCCATTATGCAATAAGTTGTGTATTGCCCTAGTATATTCATTACTTTTTGTGTTTGGGCTAACCAACCTGTCAATTTGTGAAAAACAGCCACGATTTGTTGATAACTTATATTGGAAAGGCAAGAAACTGCTGTGATGCAAACACTGTGCAGACCAGGTTGCTTTTGGGTAAAATTTTCTATTTAATTTGCCATTAGTTTCTTTCCTTATTATTACATCTAAGAAAGGCTAATATCATCTTTCTTGTGCTCTGAAATAAAACTGTTATACTTATGCGCTTTGAAAAGGAAAATTTCATAAACTTACCGTATGTATTGAACACATTTACTTATTTCATTCTTTAATAATGCGTTTTCCAAATGGCCTATGTAAATCTCAGATAGCACTGTGGATTGCGGACTTCCCATTGCCACGCCATCAATATATTTATAGAAGCCTCCATTGAAACGAAAATGTACATCTTTTGTGCATAATAAAATAGGCTTACATAGAGTGTGACCTGGCATCGGAGATGATAACATGTCTTGTTCTGCCGCTCGAACAATAATGTCAATTGTTTCGCTCGTTGGAACGTTTCCAAACAAAGATATAACTTAAAATGTCAACATAATCTTGTTTTTAACATTTATTCCTTTAATTATTTCAAAAACTCAAAAGAATTGGCAATAACTAGTAGTTTGCGCAATGGTTCCAGAATAAGGACTTACCATTTAGCCAATGCATGGAATGGAGTATTGTTCATTGATAATATTTGTCTCATGGAACAAACTTTATTGTTTTTTGGTAATCTGAACACTGCTGGTGTAGATAATCCAACTGATTTAAGCTTCTGTGCAATGGCCTCAACAATTAAACCGGCATCTGTTAAGATCTTAATTTCCTTTGTTATTTCATCTGATTTATCCTCTAGACGCGTCAATTGTTTATTTTTATTCAGCACGTTTCACTTCTTTTATAGATAGTCCGATTTGTCCATTAAAACACCGCTTTTGCATTTATCAGAGCGTAGTATTTTTATGTCTTCATATCTGCAGATATCTTTAAGCGCATTTAAATGATGCTTTGTTACTACATGCTTTTCAGCTCATTTGGACGATTTCCTGTATGTGGTTGGATCAAATAAAATAGCATCGAACCAATTTTCATAATCAATATTTGTAGGTTAATAGTCGGCTGTTTGTTACAATAGCTATTAAAATGCTGCCTCAAAATCAGCATTGTATTTATCAGAAGGATGATCTCATTAAGTTCGGACCATCAAAAGTGCCTCCATTGTTAGCCAATCGATTGGAATTTTTGATATGTTAATCACACGTTTATCAATATTGGTCGGTATTAACTAACACACGACGCTCTGATAAAGGAAAGAAAGTTGTTTTAATGAAAAAATCCGACTACCTACAAAAGATGGAAAAAGTGCTGACTGACAATACAAAAAATCATTGGTCGGAAAGATAAAACAGGTGAAATAGAATTTTTGGAGTGCAAAGTAATAAATGAAATTAAGATCTTGACAGATGCCGTTATTTCTGATGAGGCTATCGCACGGAAGTTCAAACGAGTTTGATCAAGTACACCAACAAGGTACCGATTACCTAAAACACACAAAAGAGTTTGGCCTGTGAGATTAATATTAACAATGGACAATTCTCCGTTCCATGCATTGGCTACATGGAAAGTTCGTGTACTGGAATCATTTTGCAAACCACTAGGCAATTATTCAGCCGCCGAATCGTTTGCTATTGCAAACAGAATTTAAGATATAAATTTTAAAACCAAAATTATGGATGCTTTTGATGTTACGCCATTGTTTACAAATGTTCCAATTGGCGAAAACATTGACGTTATTGTAAAAGTTAAACAAGACATATTACCATATGAGATGCCAGGTTACACTCTAGATAAGCTAATTTTAATATGCACAAAAGATGAACAATTTCTCTTTACCAGAGGCTTTTATAAACTGACTGATGGCGTGACAATGTGGAGCCCCCTATCCTCAATGTTGCCTAAATTTTTCCCATGCCATTTGGAAAAGAAACGAAATTAGTAAATTTGCTCAATACATATGGTATGTTGGTGATATTTTCCCTGTTCTTAAAAAAATTCGCAATAACGAACATTGTTTCAAAGTATTTCGTTGCATTACAGCAGTTTCTTATCTTTTAAATATAAATTATCAACAGATAGCGGTTGCTTTTCAAGATTTAAAAGGATATATATATATATATATATATATATATATATATATATATATAAATATATATACTTGGGTAATAAAGACATAATGTCAACTGGGTATACTAAACAATTAATGAAGTCAAATATTAAAAGGGAAAATCAACAGCAACAGAAGTATTTCGAGCCAGAAAATAAAACAATTAACCTGAACATTCCATTTAATGCGGATGCAGTTTCCTGCATAGTGCAAAAGAATCTTGAAGCAGCATTACGAAGCACATTTAATACAGCTGAATTACGAGTGTTATTGTAGGTAACACACTTGCATTTAACAGCAACGAAAGAAAAACTGCTGTTAATTTCGACATCGAATATTATTCTCCAATATACATGCGCAAGTAGTTGATCGACTTACGTAGGCCGATCGACCGGACCGTTAATTACAAGAACGAGAGAACATTGCAACTTAAACGCGAGTTTTATATCAAATGATAAATACACGTCTGCAGTTGCGCAATACATCGTTGAAATCTCACACGTATGTTCTCCACACGTAGCGTTTAAGATAATACCTAGATGCAATAAAAGAAAGGAGTTAGCAACATACGAAGCTTATGGATAAACAAATTGCAGCCGGAATTATGCAAGCAGAAATGCATGTTCGGGCATTGAGCTTGAACTGGAGGTGATGCACGTAACTTATTGGTTGTTACCTTAATACGAACTCTCTCCATGTTTGCATTTTTCTATCTTATTTTGCCTTCTAATTTCTACATAATGATATGCTCATTTGTAGACACTTGAGAAGAATATGAGAAATAAACGGTTATTTTATCTGATAAGCATTCTTTTAAATTTTTCACATGGAAATGGTACTATGTCTTTTATGAATGCTCGCATTCCGAAAGAGTCTTTCGAAAAAAATGTCAATTTTTAGAAACCTTCTTTTAGACATGTAGACACTTCTTAAAATTTACAAAATCCTAAGATTAAATGCATTTAACTATTACTTTCGAATCTGAATATTGTCTAAATGAAGAAAAACATTTCTTGCAAAATTAGGTAACTCGCTGCTGCGACTGACACAGCATTTCCCCCAGTAAATTGTCACTTTCAGGAAACATTTTTCCTAGTTTTATCGGTATCATTCATCAGTCCACGATTCATCAAAAACCTTAAGAAAAGACTAATAAATGAAAAGCAATACTTCCTTTTACAAACTTATATTTCGGACTAATAACTCTCATACGCGTGTCTGTCTATATATGCTGTGTATCACCAACTAAATTAAATTAAGGTCACAATTTTAATTTAATTTTTACATTCAAGAATTGTAATTTAATAGCTTTTTCGTTGTTAAGTTATTTAGAAACGACCAGCAATTACACAGTGCTATTGTTCAGAAAGGTACTTACTCGCGATTTCTTATTTATTTCAGGTCATATTATCCGTGTCGGACGTAAATCGATATATTAAGACCATAAACGATAAGAGGCCTTCCATTAACAGACATAGAACATAGGGACTTGGAATAAAGCAGACTGCATGAAATATTCAGTGATAATTAGTATCCGCACTAGTTAATGGAAGCAGCAATGACGGCTATCGCAAGTAAACTTAATTATACTTTCAGATTCGCAAAATTTTATAGAGTAAAGGAAAATGGTAAAGCCATTGTCGTACCGCACAACAAACTAAAATCAGTAGCTTAAAAATGCAATATAAGAGCAGTTTAAGGTAGTCTTTTATCCTGGCCATTAGACCTCATTAAAAAAAGGCAAAATTGAACTCCTAGAGAAATGAAGAATGTATTAAAATTGATGTAAAGACTGTAGTCTCATCTATGTTGGTGAAACTATACATGTAATCCAAGAAGAGGAGAGCAATGAACTGCATGGAAGTATGGATATGCTACTAGATCTGGTCATGTCTATCATTCAGTCGATACCGTATACACTATCAACTGGAATAGCTGTAGACACATTATAGAATTTAGTTCTAACAGAATAACGAGATTGATTGTGGAATTTATTGAATTTAAATCAAGAGATGATATTATAAATGAAACGGCACTGGGAAAATCTTTATGATTGTCTGGAACACATCATTAACTAATGGAAGGAAATGATGGTTGCACAAATCAGAATCCGTTGCTGGCTTAGTGAAAAATTTTGTATGATGTATTAAAGTGGTCTTATTAGCAGGCTTATAAATGTACTAGGAGTTGATCAACTTTTGATAGTATAATTCTTCCAAAGTCCACCCGTCAACTGTTATATTATTGTGTACTTTGATTTACGTCTTAGTAGGTTAAACACATACTAAAGGAGTTTTATATCAATTAACTCCGGTTTCTTAAATCACTCACTCTTCCGTTATTTAATTTTCATAATATTTTGGCTGACCGTCACGAATTTTGTTTTATTTATTAATTAAGCTTCTTATTGTACAACAAAACCTTCAGAGGAAGATATTTCCTCCGAATGAATTAAAGTAACAATTATTGATAAATTTAAGCCATCCTGGCTGATTAAAGCAAATATTATTAAAAATGAAATTATTAGTTTAATTTCTAGAACAAACTTTGTTTAAATATTTTGCAGTATATATACTTTTGAATTGTGCGTAATTCGACTTTCGGTGTTCTGTAACTGTTCTGACGTTACTTTCTCTAGCAAGATGCATTTGGCATTTGATTTCTCGGTTTCGGTTTCACAAATCTTGATCTGCCCAATATAAACCACCAACTAAATTGTGTTTTGAATCGTGCATATTAGGAACATTCAGGAACAGATAATTTAATAATTCTGTTTTTCGCGTCTATTCCCTTTCCAGGTAATTGACTCGGATGTGTGTATTAGGTTTTGCGAACCTAGTAACAAATTAGTTCAGTTGTGACCAGAAGGATAAATCAAAGGCAGCATGAACGGAAAGTATAATCTCATTCACATTCGTTTCGTGCTTACTGGCGACTCATCAGTAGAAGCCGGTATTACGCCCTTTAACAACTATATATTTGGTAGAAGAATGTGGAATAATAGGACAGTACAATCTCCTAGACGAATGTGTAAACCTGTAATAGTGAAGCTAACATAATCTAAAGTCAACGACAATACGACTTCAATGCTAACTCACACTATATAATATATATACCGATTCTGTAAAGGATACTAATACTATGGCTATTGTGTTAGTAACTGATACCTTTTTGAAATCGATGAGTACCGGATACTAACATTATGGTTTCCGAGTCGGTACATGATACCAACCTGATGGATATAAATTTATGCTAAAGTTCACCCAAATTGAGAATTAAAACAATTTCCGAACACCTGTTACTCCAGTTAAACCATACACTCTGGCCTTCATCGATATCAGTCATTACATTTGGCGGTAAGCATGACATCATTCAATTCAATATATAACAGTTAAATAATGTTTGTTGCGAAGAACTAATATATATGCAAGTAGGTATTAGGTTTTGCGAACCTAGTACTAAATTAGTTCTGTTGTGACCAGAAGGATAAACCAAAGGCAGCATGAACGGAAAGTATAATCTCATGCACATTCGTTTCGTGCTTACTGGCGACTCATCAGTAGGAGCCGGTATTACGCCCTTTAACCACTATATATTCGGTAGATGAATGTGGAATAATAGGACGGTACAATCTCCTAGACGAATGTGAAAACCTGTAATAGTGAAGCTAACATAATCTAAAGTCAATGACAATGCGACTTCAATGCTAACTCACATTATAGGAGAATTGTACCGCCCTATTATTCCACATTCTTCTATCGAATATATAGTGGTTAAAGGGCGTAATACCGGCTCCTACTGATGAGTCGCCAGTAAGCACGAAACGAATGTGCATGAGATTATACTTTCCGTTCATGCTGCCTTTGGTTTATCCTTCTGGTCACAACTGAACTAATTTGTTACTAGGTTCGCAAAACCTAATACATACTTGCATATATATCAGATCTTCGCAACAAACACTATGTAACTGTAATATATTGAATTGAATGATGTCATGTTTACCCCGAAATTTGATAACTGATATCGATGAAGGCCAGAGTGTATGGTTTAACTGGAGTAACAGGTGTTCGGAAATTGTTGTAATTCTCAATTTGGGTGAACTTTAGCATAAATTTATATCCATCAGGTTGGTATCATGTACCGACTCGGAAACCATAGTGTTAGTGTCCGGTACTCATCGATTTCAAAAAGGTATCAGTTACTAACACAATAGCCATAGTGTTAGTATCCTTTACAGACTCGGTATATATATTATATAGTGTGAGTTAGCATTGAAGTCGCATTGTCGTTGACTTTAGATTATGTTAGCTTCACTATTACAGGTTTACACATTCGTCTAGGAGATTGTACCGTCCTATTATTCCACATTCTTCTACCGAATATATAGTGGTTAAAGGGCGTAATACCGGCTCCTACTGATGAGTCGCCAGTAAGCACGAAACGAATGTGCATGAGATTATACTTTCCGTTCATGCTGCCTTTGGTTTATCCTTCTGGTCACAACTGAACTAGTTTGTTACTAGGTTCGCAAATCCTAATACATACTTGCATATATATTAGTTCTTCGTAACAAACTGTATGTAACTGTAATAAATTGACTCGGATGTATTGTTACGTAAGAAGTATACAGTCCGTTGCCTATTACTTAATTAATCAAATACATATTTCAGCTCGATTAACATGCAGGCTAATCTGAAGTTCGAGGACAATGATAATTTAGCTAAAGACATTGTAGGCATGAACTTAATAGATGTGGAAGAGAAAACCAACTTATCAGAGGCATATAGGTGTATTAAGACTAAATCCGACTTGGCGTCTATGGGGTTCTCATTAAATAATAGGGTTGGAGCCTCTGCAAACTCAAATCATGCAATTATTTATGTTTAAAATTCACTGTTTAAAAAAAATATGTTTTAGGTAAAAAGGAATTGTCATAAATTTTATGACTTCCTTTGTTAAAATTGGTGATTTTGCCACTTTTTGTTGGTTGCACGAGTTCCCGTTTTTGAATGATTGAACTGGAGAAATCAGAGTTTTGTGCGTTGCTCGGTTTGATGTCGTTACCCTTTGAACTTTCATTGATTGTCTTTTAAGCATTGAGCCGTTGGTGAATAAACATTTTACTTATGAACAGTCAAGTTGTGTCTTACTTGGATCACTGTATGATAGACAGTTTTAACCAAAGGTAACAAGAAAATTGAAATTAGTATTGCAATAGTGTGAATTTTCAAATTTTAGATTTATACCGGATGATCCAAATAAACATTGTGTTTCCCGGCCAGTTGTCTAATTAAATCATTCCGTTGACAAATTCTTTATATTTCACTAGCATTGATGTTAGTAAAATATATGATGAAAGTGGGGCGTTATCCCAGGTTATTAAGTTACTTAGTCAAAGTAAATAGACTGACAAGTTTATGTGATCAGCCGTTATGGAGCATTTCAAACATGCCAATATAAATGTGTATTCATATACTTAAATGACAATGGAACGTGACTAAAGAGTGTGTACGTCTGGAAGTAGATCAGAGTCTGGTTTATTTAAAATAATTTTGCAGAAAATTGTAACCAAATTTTCGGTTACTTTTATGCATAGCCAGTACAAACTCTCCTCGTTGTCTACGATTAGCCAGTAATAAAGCATTAACTTCGTTATCTACTGTATCTAATCACAGTTTTTTAATTGCAATAGTTTTATTACCTACAACGATATTAGCTCTTTAAATTTTTAATTTGCATATTAAAATCGTTTATTTAACAAGTAAGACACTGGGACAACAAAATAATTAATGTTCATATTTAAAAATTAGTCATACACAAAAAGTCTGCGGAGTTTACTAAAACATTCCTAAGTTTTCTCTTGAATTCATAACATGTGCATTTGAAGTCATGATAATCTGTTCATCAAACGTCGGTGTTCTCGAAGAACAACTTGCTTGAGATTTAATTCATGAAAATAATAAACCTCATAACTTCGGTCAAATTTAACGACGATGTTGTAGGCTATTAGTATATCAAATGAAAGAATTTTTTTCAGAAATTAATTAAAATAACATTTTCTACTCTACAGAAGTGCTCTCGGTCCATCTTATCAACTGATTTATTGAATAAGTAAAACAAATTAATTAATTTTGTTTAAATAAGAAAGTAATATTTACATGAAAGGTAGACAAAAATATACACATATTAGTCCAAGAAAGGTAAAATAAAATAAATATATAACTAAACAAAGTTTTACGTAGGACTCGGAAAGCTTCATGGTTTCCTATTTGAAGGCTATCGAAATAACTAAACATTATTCAGATCTGTGAAAACAAAAGCAAAATACTCGTGCATCGGCATTAGCATTAGGCTTTTCAAGCCCCATACTAATTTTTTTAAGTTGTTTCTTCTATTTGAACTTTCTGAACTCATTTGTATACATTTTTTGCAAAATTTATGTGGGTTGTTCTTACAAAATAAACCTCATTACTGTACCATTCGTCCAATTCCGTCTCATACAGAACTTGGTTTTGACGCTTCAAACACTAGTTAGTTACTTTATGACTTCCGTTACATAATGTTAAGGGAATTGGTTAGATATAATTCATCCACTATGTCCATGAGTACATCAGCTAGGCCATAAAAGGGTTATAACTCTTGATTAGTATTTCCGCATAAATAATTGAATTGCATGTACAAGATTTTAGTTCGAAATTGATGGGCTCAGTCACTTTTAGTTAGTGACAAAACTGTAAACGCCCCGGCTTCAAGTAAATGCCGTACGACGTTACAAACTCGGTTAAGGTGCTCTGAATAGAGATTAGTTACTGATATAGGGGCCCTTAAGAGGGCCTGGTAATGCGTTCTCTTGAAGTCTTCAGAGTTGAAGATGTCCTAGAGCCTTGAGTGGACTCTGGTTGAGCTGTGATCGCGTTGTGGATGGTGTCCTGCAGGTCCTGCACTCAATTGGCTCGTCTCTCTAGTATCCCGCAACAAGATGAGTAGGTATTGACAGCCGACAGAGCGCACACGTATTGACAGCCGACAGAACGCACACGCATGAAGCAGGTAGAAGGCAAATGCCACAACTGACTTGCATGGTAAATTACCGTGCTTAAATAGCATGCAATATGTGTACTTGCATACTATTGGTTAAACGTAGTTAAACGTGGTTAAACGGCAATTTGCTTTTTTCTCATTGGTGCAACGTAAATAAATTTGAATTTATGTTACGCAATATGTCGGCGATTGATTTGTGTCGTTACAACACTTTCCTCTCTGAAAAAAAGAAAAAATATTCCTCTCTGCGAGGCTAGATAAGAAATGCATGACAGAGTTCGAACCAAGTTAAGCAAAAATATGATGAACCATAAGTGCTGGGCTTAAATATGCTTGTTGGTTGCTTCAACAATGATATGATGCCAGGTAACCACTAGGAATTGCTACACAAATTGTTAGCTCTAGTGGACGGTCATAGCACGTGAGGCAAAAATAGAGCAATGTAAGTTTTTTGGAGCCGCAGCGTGAAGATTTCGAGGTAAATCGCCTCTGAATTTGCCAGGTTTAAGTTAAAACCTAAGCAGGTTGGATCGTTGTCAATGTGTTTGTATACGACCAAAGGAGCTAGAGTGCTCGACGTTGTAGTCATGACATTTGTAGAGTGGTCTTTGTGAAATAGATAAAGTTGAGATATGCATTGAAAGTGGCCTGTACCATGATATGAAGCTGATCACTACTTAGTGTTGCTACACAAAAGCGTTAGCTCTAAGTAGCTGGTCATACCAAAATAGGCAGTGTAATGTCATGTGTGAGAAATACATTCTAATGTAAAATATATATACATTAAAATCAAAAGGTAATTGCATAAAAATATGTACACGAACATTGCCTCAGAGATGGCATAATACCAAAGAACTGTTCACAAATGCTACACAATTGTTAGCTAAGAACAGGTGGTTATGCCACGTGAGACAATTACTAAAAATTAACGTAAAGTTAAAAAAAAATTTTTATAGTTAAATGTTAATGTTTAAAAAAATTAATTACGCGTTATACAAAGCAGGTTGAGATTGTGGGCAGACGGAGCCTGAGACGTGTGTAGAAGGTTGAACGCTCTCAGGATCAGGTGGTTCGATAAACGGTTTTAACCTGTCTATGCTTACTGATGTCGGTGTAGCGCCTTGCATAATGATGAAGTATTTTGGCTGTTTTAGTAAAATCGGGTAAGGACCGCGATACTTGGGTTGTAGTGGTGCAACAGCAGTATTGTTGCGAACGAGTACTCTCTTGCAGCTGTGGAGCTGTGGGTGAACGAAGACTGGACGAGGCGTGTGTCTCGGCTGCTGTTCGGACATGTTACCGAAATGAAGTCGAAGGCGGGTAGCTTCGTTTTGTGGGTCATCTTGTGCCGGTAGTAGACGTGGGAGCTGACTAGGCAGGCGTAGATCCATGCCATACAAGAGTTGTGACGCAGAGGTTTTAATGGATTCTCGAGTACGAGAACGCATGGCCAGCAGAACTAAAGGTAGTGCATCGACCCAGTTGCCATTAATGGATGAGGATGCTAAAGCTGCTTTGAGTTCCCTATGCATTCTCTCTACCATGCCATTAGCTTGGGGATGGTAGGCAGTCGTCTGGCGTAAGATGCATCCCATGTACCGCAAGGTGGTTTTGAAACGATCAGATGAGAAGCAAGTGCCTCTGTCCGTGATGACCTCATTGGGAACACCATAATTGGATATCCATGCAGAGATAAAACCGTTAGTTACTTCGTCTGCAGAAATGGTGCCAGAAGGTAATGCCGCAGGCCACCGTGTAAATCTATCGATCATAGTTAGAAGGTAGCTGAAACCTTGAACCTTTGTCAGATGAACTATTTCGATGTGGACGATGGCTAGGCGAGAAGTAGACCGAAAATGTTGCAACTTAGAACGAGTGTGTCGTGTGATCTTGTTTTCTGACAAATAGCACACTCTGAGACCCATCGTTTAACATTCTGCCTAAGTCTGTGACTCCAGAAACGATCTGTAAGAAGTCGGACAGTCGCTTGGCTTCCTGGGTGAGAAATTGAGTGAATTGAATCGAAAACCTTTCTCTGAAGGCTGGTCAGCAGAACTGGCTTGTTGGGCTGCGTACCCGTGAAGTAAACAATTGGTAAGCCTTCCCACAGACGGCATATGAACTTGGTTGGGTGACGGGCTATTGATCTTTGAATGTGAATGTCACCGCGTTGTTCAGTTCGCGGGAGAGTTGGCGTTAGTGCAGGTTCACTGAGTGCCACGGAGTTGACAGTGAATGGTGACGGTGAAGGTGGTTGTAGAGAGACGTCTGGTCTAGACAGGGCATCTGCAATGAAGTTCTGTTTGCCCTTGACGTGAAAGACGTCAAATTGCCATTCGCTTAGACGAGAAAGCTGTCTTTCCACTCTGGCAGGGTCTTGGCGATAGATGAAGTTGCGTTTCGAAGTGCGCTAACTAGTGGTGCATGATCTGTGAAAACAACAAATCTGCTACTGCCAATGATGCTGATAAAATGGCGCACAGCGTCGTGGATGGCGAGAAATTCTCGGCCGAAAGTGTCGTACCTCGTTTCTACTGGTTGGAGAGTACGCGAGTAGAAACTGATAGGCTTCCGAACTCCGTCGTTCTCTTGTTCCAAAGTGGCTCCAATAGCGAATTCATAAGCATCTGTCGTGAGTAGAAATGGCTTTTCGAAATCTGGATGCGTTAGCATTGTGGCATTTGCTAACGATTGATGGCAAGTCGAAGTAATTCCTCGTCTTTGGATGACCAAGCAATGATGGAATTCTTGCTAAGTACTTTTCGGTTCCGCAGGTGCCTGCACAAAGGATAAAGTTGTTTTGAAAGGCCTGGAAGGAACTTGCGATAATAGTTTATTACTCCCAGGATTTTCTGCAAATCGCTCAAAGTCCTTGGTGACTTGATATTCTTGATTGAATTCGTCTTTGACAGCAACGGTTGAATACCTTGGGCCGTGATACGATGCCCTAAGAAGTCGACGGATGAAGTTGCAATCTGCGTCTTGTCACAGTTGATCTTGAGTCCGTAGTTGGATAAGCGCGAGAGGACATTTCGTAGATGTTTCGCATGAGATTCTAGATCTGGACTGAATACCATAATGTCATCGAGATATAACATACAATAAGCAGAGTCGTCGCGAAGTATGTTGTCCATGAATCTTTGAAATGTCTGTGTAGCACACTTAAGTCCAAAAGGCATGTAAAGGTATTCGAATAGGCCAAATGGAGTGATGACAGCAGTTTTCTCGATATCCTCTGGTGCTACCGGGATGTGATGGTAGGCTTGTCTAAGGTCAATTACTGAGAAGAAATTGGGTAGTCTCCACAGGCTCTGTACGATACGTTTGATTTTAAGACTAAGTGCAAAAGCCCATGAACTTTTCGATGGTCTGACGATTCCTTCTTCCAACAGCCTTGAAAATTCTTCTTGTGCAGCTTTCAGCTTAGCAGGAACCAGTGGTCGCTTCTTGAGTGCAATAGGTTGTCCTTCTGTGACGATGTGATGCATTGTGTTGGAGACTCGCAGATCGGATTTGTTAAGATCGAAAAGCGATTTGTATTTTCGAAGAGCTGCTGATATCTCTGCTGAATGATGCACTGGGGTTGGTTGAATGACCTGTAACTCAAAACGCTCGGAGGCAAGTGTCCAAAAGCTTTGTTCAAGTCCGGTGGAGGGGTCGATGATCTTTTGATTGGCAAGATCAACAATGAGCCGAAATTTTAGAAGGAAATCAAGGCCTATTATATTATGTGAGACCTTGGCAATGATGAAGTTATGGGAAAATTCACGTCGTAGACCTATGTTGAGTGTGCGGTATTGGCAGCCATAAGTTGGTATGGGCTCGCCTGTAGCTGTTGCGAGAAGAACGCCTAGCGACATCTCAGCCATTGAATCACCTTTGAGAACTGAGACTGCCGCACCTGTGTCTACGATGTACTCTTCGCCAGTTTTGAAATCAAGAAGGTGCAGAAGTTCGTTTGGCTGTTTGGCCGGGTCATGCAAACAAGTAGGCTGGTGATAGCGACCGGCATTGTCTGTTTGGTTCTCTATGTGAAAAATTCGGCGTGGACGAAAAGAGTCGACAGGGATGTCGGATTGTAGTTGGCTTCTTCCCTGTAGCGCCGTTGATGCCGTTGATGTGCAGAAAGTACGGTCTTCTACTTCCTGCGCCAGACGTTTCCCGATACTGATGCACCCTTGTGCCTGCGGTCTGTTGTCCTCTCCGTCAGCTGTGGAAATTGACACTCATTCGGAAATTCTTCGGAACGACAAAGACAAACTTGGCAAGCATAAAAAAACTTCTGGTGATTATAACACCAGTTCTTTGGGGCATATTTATTAAATGATTGCGGAGATCTCGATCGCCGCCTACCATTATAATTTGACTTGGAAACGAATTTTGGTCGAGCCTTCACATGATTTATCTCCGATTTGGTAATGGCCAATCCTTCTAGAACTTTGGCCATGTTCGCCACTGTTCTCTCTAAGGAGGAGATTCTATCATCTTGAGGGGGTGAAGAAAAGGATGATGGATTCACTTTGGGTTCCAAAACCCTATATTCTAACTCACATCTCTCAGATAAGTCATCTATAGAGAGTGTTGGGGAGCTGTCTGGCAAAGAGTTTTAATGTTTGGGGAAGATTGGTAATAAAAACAACCTTAGCCTCATGGTCAGAAATGTTGGTTTTATACCAACGTTTCCGTAATTCCCTCAGTATTTCTATGGGGCCAGGATTTGGCATATCTAACTGCGCATATTTGTTTATTATCTGCTCAGTTTCAGTGGGTCCAAGCAAGGATTCTACCTCGTTTTGTAGGCCAAAAATGGGGTTAGGTAGCTTCCTAATGGCCTCAAGCTTAGGATAAATCCGTCGCTGCAATTCAGAAGGTAGTTTAGCAAAAACCTTTGACAGTTTTTGATGACTGTCATAATCAGGAAACAGGGAGAAAGCGGAGTCTACGCGCATAAAAAATAACTCACTATCTCCATCCCAAACAGGAACATCAATATCTAAAATTGGACCTGACATTTTAACAATCTTACGGGTTCTTAAAAGCATAAATTTATAAGCAATATGAAAATGTATATATAAATGTATAAATATATAACGAAACGCTTACCCACAAACAGCCTCCACTGTTGCTTGATATTGTCCAGTACAAAAGGAAAAAACGAACAGAGGCCCCGATGGCCTTTGATGACAATGTATTATTATTTCAACACAGAACAGCGTCACTCCTTCCAAAAAATTGAAATTGTCCCGTAGGGAAGACGAACAGAGGCCCCGTTGGCCTTTAGTGCCAATGAATTGTTATTTTCAACAGCAAGAATAACACACTGCTTCCAAAATTTGAAATTTTCCTTTAGGGAACTCGAACAGAGGCCCCGTTGGCCTTTAGTGCCAATGAATTATTATTTTCAACAGCAAGAATAACACACTGCTTCCAAAATTTGAAATTTTTCTTTAGGGAAGACGAACAGAGGCCCCGTTGGCCTTTAGTGCCAATGAATTATTATTATGCTCACCACAAATTCACGAATATATGCCCAACAAAATTCCCAGAAAAACCAGGATCAGGGTAAAGAAAACGCAAATGTTAGTCGATTTATCCCAAACAAATGAAGAAGAAAGTCAATTTATTTATACCAAAAAAAAAATCAGATAAATAATCAATATCCTGGCGCGGTCGCCAATTTTGTAAACGCCCCGGCTTCAAGTAAATGCCGTACGACAATACAAACTCGGTTAAGGTGCTCTGAATAGAGATTAGTTACTGATATAGGGGCCCTTAAGAGGGCCTGGTAATGCTTCTCTTGAAGTCTTCAGCGTTGAAGATGTCCTAGAGCCTTGGGTGGACTCTGGTTGATTTGTTGCTCCCGTGGTTGAGCTGTGATCGCGTTGTGGATGGTGTCCTGCAGGTCCTGCACTCAATTGGCTCGTCTCTCCGGTATCCCGCAACAGGATGAGTAGGTATTGACAGCCGACAGAGCGCACACGTATTGACAACCGACAGAACGCACACGCGTGAAGCAGGTAGAAGGCAAATGCCACAACTGACTTGCATGGTAAATTACCGTGCTTAAATAGCATGCAATATGTGTACTTGCATACTATTGGTTAAACGTGGTTAGACGTGGTTAAACGGCAATTTGCTTTTTTCTCATTGGTGCAACGTAAATAAATTTGAATTTAATTTACGCAATTTGTCGGCGATTGATTTGTGTCGTTACAAAACTTTAATGCATATTCCAATCAATTACACCACTTATATACCTCTATTATCTATCAAAAGCTGTGAAATAAATTATACTTAAGCCATAGACCTCCATTGGTGTACAATTATGATAGCTCACCTGAATAGTATTTAGCATTATAAACTTATTATATTGTCCGTGCAAATGTGTTTTAACCAATGTTAAACGAATGTGCAACAAAATGGACGATCAGCTAGTAAAGAAAATTTAGAAATACAATACAAAATCAAACACATCAAAAGTGAACATGATTAATAGTTCCGAAACAAAAATGTTCGAAACCTCGCCTTGATAAATATTATAATGAATCTTGCCATTATTTAATAAACGATTTTATATTAAATCGAAGATAATCGTAAATGGCCTACAAATTAATGCACACGATTATTGATTTCTAATATAATAACTTCATATATTTTGGTCATGAATGTGGGATAATAGGACGGTACAATCTCCTATACGAATGTGTAAACCTGGAGTAGAGTAACTAACATCGTATAGTCTCGACAATGACCAAAATATATAGTGGTTAAAGGGCGTAATACCGGCTCCTATTGATGAGTCGCCTGTAAGCACGAAACGAATGTGCATGAGATTATACTTTCCGTTCATGCTGCCTTTGGTTTATCCTTCTGGTCACAACTGAACTAATTTGTTTCTGGGTTCGCAACACCTAATACATACTTGCATATATATGAGTTCTCCGCAACAAACAGCATTTAACTGTAATATATTGAATTGAATGATGTCCTGCTTACCGCGAAATGTGATAATTGATGTCGATAAAGGCCAGAGTGTATGTATTTACTGGTTGTAACAGGTGTTCAGAGATTGTTGTAATTCTCAATTTCGGTGAACTATAGCATAAATTGTTATCCATTATGTTGGTACTATGTTCCGATTCGGAAACATTAGTGTTAGTGCCATGTACCTTTTCGGTACAATAATGTTGGTATCGGTTACTAACACTATAGCCATACTGTTAGTATCCTTTACAGACTCGGTATATATATTATATAGTGTGAGTTAGCGTTGAAGTCGCATTGCCGTAGACTATATGATGTTAGCTTCACTATTGCAGGTTTACACATTCGTCTAGGCGATTGTACCGTCCTATTATCCCACATTCTTGACCAAAATATATAGTGGTTAAAGGGCGTAGTACCGGCTCCTACTGTTGAGTCGCCAGTAAGCACGAAACGAATGTGCATGAGATTATACTTTCCGTTCATGCTGCCTTTGGTTTATCCTTCTGGTCACAACTGAACTAATTTGTTACTAGGTTCGCAACATTTAAAATACGATTTCGAATCCTTTTTGACCATAAAGGTTGTAGAGATGGAAGAAGCATTCGAATCAGGCAATAGCTGCTGCTTGCTCCAACTTATCCGTTAAGCTATAAACGATAGCAAAAACCATCTGATAACCGCCAAAATAAATCGTCTTGATAGGTGGGCTGAACAAATCCATGATCACTTTTCTCGGGAACCTGCGTCAGTTCCGATTCATGAAAACATGCCTGTATAAACAGTATGGAATATTAATATAGAAGAACCATCGGAGATAGAAATACTGGATGTAATCCTGTCTCTTAAACGTTGCAAAACCAGAGGCCGAAATTATTTGCTTGCGGGCTTATTTAAGGTTGGTGGCGATATAATTTCGGGAGCGATGATTAACCTTTCTTGTATTATATGGAAATAGGTGACCGTACCACTTGCTTTCAATGAGTCTACCAGCATTCCTATCTTCAAAAAAGCAATCGTAATTCGTGTGACAACCGCAGTGGTATAAGATTCACTCCAGTCATGTCTAGATTATCTTACGTTGTCTTAGCGCTTCGCGTTAATCATATACTAGAGAAGAAGAAACCGGATTCCGGGTAGGACGTGGTCGTATAGATAATATTTTATTTTATTTTAAAGCCAGTTCTTGAACAGTGACATGCATATATCCGTCCGACAACAACCGTCTTTCTAGACTTCATTGGTGCATTTCACTCAGTGGATCATAGTGTCTTATTCGATATTCTGTCGAAAAGGGTAATGCTCGCGAAATTTGTAAATATTATGCACGCTCCCTACAGATGAGATTTGGATGTCGATACTATTATGAACACCAATCTTCCACATGTTCAGGATGCAGGTGTTGATGTTCTCCTCGACAATAGATTAGTTGATCTTGACCATACAGACGATATTGTGTTATAATTCGACGATCGAAATTAAGTATGGGAAAACATAGTGAAGACAAACTGAATAAATTCGTTGAACTAGCTGCACAAATGAGCGATTTTCAATGTACATTAGAAGAGACAAATGGCATATTACCATTTCTAGATGTCATATTGATAAGGAAAGAGATTATTAAAACAGACGAATACTCCGGCAGATTCCTAGCAAGTAAGGTAGCTAACTGGAGGTTTAGAGCATTTGCATATCTTACAAAGTAGCTACTATCCATATAAATACACTGATATTCACGGAAGATCTCGCCGGGTTAGTGTGACAGTCAGGTCTACGTAAAACTACTTTCCAAAGAAGACCTAGCGTTAATAATGACTACAAGAATAAACCGAATCATGAGAAAAAACTCTCCAAATGTCACAATAAACACCACTTTTAACGCACAGGGAGTAGTTTTCGAAAGTTACAGATCAATCGCCGTCTTTCGCAAATCCATTATTGTTTACAATTTAAAATGTGCATGCGTTAGTACATAGATGTAAAGAAACAAGATGCAGGTAGTTAAAAGAATCAATTAACACCTGTTCCAGAAGTTGATTCAGAGAGGAGTAACATCATTAGTATAATTCAAACAGGATGCAAAAAATCTTAAACAGGTGTGTAGCATAATATATAAAACAATAAGAAAACTTGCCGAATGTTAAAAGCTTACATAATCACAATACAATATTTGACTCATCAGCATCATGCAGAGAAATAAAAAGTTTAACTGCCACATAACCATAAGTCGTTCATCGTTATATGTGGACAGTAAAATAACTCTAATAATTAAATGGAAGCAACATGTATATTTAGCAAGCCGTACAAATGTCATAAAATGTAGCATTAGCAACAAACGAGATAACAAAATACCAGATAGACAAAAGAACAGGCGAGAAACCGATGTGCCACGAAGCAAGAAAAGTCTACAGGCTTGGCCAGAAACAGATGCACACTTGGACAATGAAGAACAAAAATAAACAAACAACTAAAGAGACACACACCCGTTAAACAATGTGCAAAACAGACGGTATACTACGACTATATAGGCAACTATCTGACACTAAACGAATAACCAGATATCATACAAATAGAAGAAAAGTGACATAAGAAACGTACTAAATAACTCGACGATGAAAACTGAAAGTCACCCACACGCGTGACATTTATAATGCAACCTAAAAAATTTCATTCGTTCATTCATTTGGAAAATCATGAATACTCACTGTGTAATTTACGCCTTTCTATAAAGATTAATCGAACTACTTTAATCAAAAATTTTCGCAAATCAATTCGCTTTCGAGAGCATTTTACGTCCAACTGAATAACTATATATATATATAATTTCCATTGCCTTCAAATATTACACAGTATATTTCTAATTAGGTAGAAAAAACACATTAACAACAAGGTGGATAAAGGCCATTTATTTCGAGATTACTATACATCGCTCTACAATCTTTCATTGATATACATACTGGGTTTTCAATTGATTATGCTGGTGGCAACAAATCTGACGTAAAAGAAATAGAAGTAAAAGCGAGTCAGATTTGTTGCCACCAGCATAATCAATTGAACACCCATAATGTATATAAATGAGATTGTAAAGTGATGTATAGTAATCTCGAAATAAATGGTCTTTTATCCACCTTGTTATTAATGTGACTTTTCTTCCATTAAGAAATATATATATATATATATATATATATAAGACACATGCGCATATTCAGGAAAATTGTTTTTAGCTCAGTTGTGAGATAATATACATAAACTAAGCATCTAATCTGTTCGGATTATTAATCATTACACAGAAAATTTTTTATTGTACATATTGCTTACGAAAGTGTCCACCAAGCCGGTCGGCTGTGTTGTAGATAGCCCAAAAATTTGGTGCCCAATAAGCGTGGCATAAACCGCGGCCAAAAGGAAATAATCGCTTTACTAATTGCAGCAAATTTTTCTAGATATCGATAACCAATATAAAAACGAACTTACAGTTACAGCGAATGGACCCAAAGAAATCGTTGTGACGAGGGTTACAATACAACCAATCGTTATAAAACGCATCGGAAGAAATTTGTAGTTTTTTTCTGAAACTGTTAGTTTAAGAAAATAAAATATTTACACCTTTAAAAGAAAAACAAAAGTTGAAGAAGATGTGAACAAAGTAGACGGGAGCTACAGACAAAAATAGGTGCTTCATATTTAGCAGAACAGTAAACCAAAACGCGCCCTCAACAATCTGGTTCTAAACGGGAGAATAAATGAGTAAGAAAAAAAAACTTACGTTTATCAAACAAAATATTGACATAAAGTAAATGCCGAACAAGATGCCATTGTACTGAAAATGAATGTCTACGTTTCACAGGTTAAAGGAAAATACAAAACACGAAAACTGGTAGGGAAAAATGCGTTTTTAAGAAAAAATCACTTTAGGACCACAAGACTTATAAAACTAATATGTATCAATGTAATATGCATAACATAAAAACCAGTTTAAATCTTTCGCACAGTGTTACAGGAATGTCTGATGATAAAACCTAAAATAACACTGATAAATGTGTAAATCAAGTTATTGGATTTGATTTACAAATATAAATTGTACAAAACTAGCGGCCCTAGAAATTATATTTGTGTTCAAAGTTATTTGTACAAGTAAATGCAATGGAAAACGTTTGTAGCCAAATTTAAAATGAAAAGGATACGATCAACAATCATTAGACCATAGTTAAAGAATAAAAAAATCAAAAAGCACCGTATTTCTAAAACATCGTTTTGATGTTTTGTTTGAGCGCAAGTATTTCTAAATCTTACCATAAAACAAAATCGACCTCACCTGAAAACAGCAACTAGAATTAGCAGTTCAGTAACAATTACGGAAGCGCGTTGGAAAACGATTGTTTTTGTCGACTTGTAGTTCAAGTTCTCCAATTTTACCATTTCCGGGTCCAGTTTATTTGCCATACTCGCAAGGATTTTCTCAAACCAAGCAAAGAAAGGAGGGTAATCAAGAGTCCATTCAGAATTTTCCTGATCAAACAGTAAACACAAGTATATTATTTTCATTTCAGTTAAAATTAACAATGAAAATGCCATCATTTCGAAACAAATATTACTAGAAGGTTTAAAATTTGCGTCTGAACAAAATGTTTAACACTTTACATAGACCGAATAGTCCAATTCATAATCAATACAAGCATGAATTAATAACTTAAATTGAGAGATAAATGGCTGGACTAAAATTGTACAAGCAAAAATTTACATTACAAAGGAATCCCGCATAGGGATTCATCTAATCTTGTTATGTATTAAGTATGACGAACCTAGTGGAGTGCTGTTAATTTAAAACCATAAAGACACATAAGTCAATTAAAAAGCGGTTCAATCTCAGTAACACACGTGCCTCAGGCTTACTGGCCACTAAGCATTTGTTGCTAGAATTACGTCACAAATTCAATATTTTAATGTAGAAAGATATGTAAGATCAATGGACGGAACAATCACCTAGGTATATGCCTTGTGAAACAAAACAATAGTTAACTTCACATATAGTCATCCAAAAAATTAGATGAGAATAAGCGTTCCAGACGTGAAGGGCAAGTTGCGGCTGCTGAAGTAGACTGGCCACTGGCATCTGGGCAGATAGTGCTCATCAGACTTGGTTGGCAGACTATCTAGGAGAAGTAAAACTCCTAATAGCAGTTATTTCATAAAAAAACGTAGAAGAAACCATTAAAGAAACTATACTTCTTCGTAGTATTCTGATATCAGTAATAGAAGGGAGATCATAAAAGTTATTTCCAAAATTTTGCCACGAATGGGATGCAATTGCTTTGATTTGGGCTCCATCCGCGGCGAAATTCTAGACAATATATGAAGAGCCTCAACAAGGAAGAAACAGATCCACTGAATGAATTGCCATTACTACCTTATGCAAGACTTAGTTCACACTGACAAATGTATATATATAATGAGATTCGCGCTTATATCAAGGTCGCAAACTTGATTTAAATAATTGTGATCACCACGCGCGCAATTTCTGATTATTTGTGTTGGAACGTAACACACTGTCCATAACACGATGAAACAAAGATGAAACGTTTTACCACAAAATTCGATTTGAAAATCGTTGTTGTTAAATAATAATAATAATACAAGCAATAATAAATCTGCGCATCGGCCGTCGCGCAGGATAGAGGGTCGCCTTATATGCTGCTGTGCAGGTTGAATAAGCAAAATAAGGCTACTGCAGACACCTTCATCTCCGATTCTACACATTTTCATTCTCAATTAAATAATAGCGCTCATTTTGATTATATGAAAATAACGAGTGTTGATCATACCATTAAGCTAAAAGTCGCATTGCTAAAAATCGAAATTAATTCAAGAAAACTACCATTAAATAAACATATGGTAGGTTTTAGCGTTACCACATTTAATGTGCAAACCTTAAAACAAATTTGACACCAAGAAGCTTTCGTACGTACATAAATGCAGGCATGTCTGTATAAACAATTTGGAAATTTTATCTACAAGAAACATCATCGCTAGAAATACGGGAAGCAATACAAGCTTTTAAACATCGCAAAACCGCAGGCCAAAATGAGTTTCTTGTTGGCTTATTTAAGGATGGTGTCGATACAATTTCATGGGCATTGAATAAGCTTTTCGAAAAATATAGAACGATTAGGCCGTACCCCTCGCCTTCAATGATTCGACCAGCATTCCTATCTTAAAAAAAGCAATCGTAATTCGTATGATAACCTTCGTGGTATCTAGGTTATTTACTTCGATTATCTTACGTCGTCTTAGTGCTTCGCGTGAATCACATACTAGAGAACAAGCCGGATCCTGGTCAGGGCGAGTTATAGATAATTTTTTTACCTTACGGTAAGTTTGTGAATATCAACCTGTATATCACCATCCGACAACAGCCACTCTTCTAGACTGCAATGGTGCATTTGACTCAGTGGATCGCAATGTCTTATTCAATATTCTGTCGAATGTGTTATTCTCACAAAATACACGCTCTATACATAAACACTGATCAGTTTGTGATGTCGACCGCCATGCATAATTCCAACTATATGAGGCCTGTGGAGTATTCTTATAATTAGAAGGTAATGGATCTGACATCCGAGAAAATTTAATTATATGATGAGTGAAGAGCGTCACAAATAACTACACGAGATGCCAGGGAAGAACATAGGAATCATTCCAAATAAGTACAAAAGCTAAAGCTGGATGTAAAATTGCACTGTTCAAGCCAGTCCTAAACAAAAGCTATTTAACCGGTCCTAACATTTGATCTTCTAGATAATATTGAATGGGGGGCTAAAGTGTAGAAGAGATGCAAAGTGTCACATAGTTTTAGAATTATTGCGACAAATTAGAGAACTATACAAAAACATATGAAAAACACAATTCATTATCATAGGCAATATGTATTTATGGCAAAAAAATACTTTACCTCTAAATACCATTTTGTGAAAGACAGAAAATTGGTAATGACTATCCAGTTTCTATGCACCTCAAAGTCAGAAGAATGACTAGAAATGAAAAAGTCTTACATTTTAGTTAAAAAATAAAAGCATTTTCAATGCAATAGACGCAAAAATAATAATGAAAATCACTAAATCCATTTTAGAACAACTAGAAAAAAATAATGTATACAACAGGATTAGTTTAATTTTCCTTACAAATAAAATTTTAATAAAATTCAAGAGATAAAAATACTAAAACTAAAATTTTAAGTAAAATCATTCTACAATTAAAAATATAATCGGCCTTTAGAATTAAATTTTTTTAAATAACATATTGTAGAGGCTCCCAACCTATTCGTGTCTGAGAACCCCATAGATGCCAGATCGCTTGTAGTCCTAAAATTTACAGTAGAATCTGTTATGCTTATATATTCATTCGCATCTGCTAAATTCAAATCTGCAATAGCTTGCACTAACTTGCTAGTGTCCTCAAATTTAATATCAGCATCCATATCTGTAAAGTTTAATTATTAAATCGAGACTTAATGTTAGGCAAATCGGAAAGTGAAACCTGTCTCGCGCAAAACACCCAAACAAATAATCTGGAAGGAGATATACGTGAACAAAAGAATTACTAAATTACCTGTTCCGGAACGTCCTTTCTATGCGTGCTTCATTAAAAAATTCAAGACAGTATGAGCAGATATATATTGTTTATGTTGATCAGTCTTTAATGAAGAAAAATGTGAGAATTGCAGCAGACCAAAGGAAGATACAACCAGTCTAGGACCGTGACGCTCGAAAACTGAAAATGGCGCACAATTCAAAGTCAAGTATTTAAACAAAGAATGTTATTTGGCGGAGGATTTAACTTCCTCAACATACACCACCTTCTCAAAAAAAGATGGCTAGTAATAGACCTAATCATGATTTTTCGCCTGACGTCGCACTCTTCCAGAACGAGTTGTGCATAATCGTGGCCCTGAAGTCGTCATCGAGCCCGGTACAGTTGACACTGGTTCTTTTGTATCATCTGGTATAGACAAATAGTTTTCCGGTTGTAAACTAGTAGAATAAGATTTTTCTTTATTAGTCAACGCGTCTTCTGAGTTCTGCATTTCGTTATGTGCCTGTATGGTGGGATTGCACACATCAGATTCGCCCATAGGACGACGGTCATTTAACGCATCTGTTAATTCAGTCATACTGTCTATCCAGTTAAACTGGAGAATGCAACGAACAGACGTAACACAATCCTCAATGCCATTTATCTCTATGATGACATTCTTGTCACTCATCCTCTTGACCTTGTATGGTCCTTTGTAAAATGGTGTCAGGCAATTCTTCGTATTTTCATTAGATACATACACATGCGAAGCCGATCTTAGATCAGAGGACACATAGCACTTGGCTTTTGCTTTTCTAGTCTTGGCCGGAGCCAAACGACACATCTTATCTCTAAGTGCTCCTACGAACCAATCTGCATAACTAGAAGCCCAATCAAGACTACTTGGAGTTTCTATTAGAAGATCTCCAGGCAAACTTAATGGTTCTCCACAAACCAATTTTGCTATGGAAGTTCCTAATTGTGCCCTATATCTGTTGCGCATGGCGAGTAGTACTATAGGAAGATCGTGAATCCAGCTTGTTCCACTAGTACACCTTAATGCAGCTTTCAGTTCACGATGTAGCCTTTCTACCATCCCATTCGCTCGTGGGTTGTATGCGCTAGTATGCAATACAGTTGTTCCCATGATGTTGAGAGATCTTTCGAAAAGCTCGGACATAAATTGACTACCGCGATCACTAGTGACCTTTTCCGGAACACCATAACGCGATATCCAATTATGTAGAAACGCGAACAAGACTTCTTGCGCTGTCATGTCTTTTAAAATCGCCACTTTAAATTGACGACTAAATCTATCTACCATTGTCAGCAAATATTTGTTACCATTTTCCTCGGGCATCTTGACAATAACTATATGTACGTGTCTAAACCGTCCAATTGGTATCCCAATATTCTTTATCTCGGTTCTGGTATTTCTCCACACCTTACACGTTTGACACTTGGCACAGGCTCTTACCCATACCATTATGTCTTTAGACATGTGCGGCCATACGCATCTGTCGTTAACTAATGGAATGGTGGCTTTAATGGATGGATGTCCCATGTCATGTAACATTTGGATAATTTTGGCTCGTAACTCCAACGGCACATATGGTTGTGGTTGACTTTTAGACGTTTCACAAAACAACCACTTGCCATTTATGAGCTTACGAACATATCCTGGCCTTTTGGATAAAACTAACGTGAAGGGATACGATCCTTGCGCTTCCTCGATTTGACTAACTAAATGATGCATAGAATTATCTAAACTCTTCAACGGACCTTGAAATATCAGCTCGACATCAGCTTCATTCGATCGGCTAAGTGCATCGGCTACCACATTCTCCTTACCAGCAATATGAGACACAGTGAAATCGAACTCTGCTAACCGGGTTATTTGGGAATTTACTCTACGAGAGTAATTAAGCCTAGCTGTTTTACCAAGTATACTGATCAATGGCTTATGATCGGTCAATAACTTAAACTTATGACCGTCTAAGTAATGCTCGAAGTGTAGCACTGCGGCATACACTGCTAGAAGCTCTTTGCCAAACGTATCATAACGTTTCTCTCGATCATTAAGCTTACGGCTATAAAACCCAATCGGTCTTACTATATCCTGATCTCTTTGCTGTAGCACTGCCCCTATTGCAACATCTGAGGCATCTGTGATTAGCTCGAAAGGTTTCTCCCAATCTACAGGTGCTAATGTGGTTATGTCACTTAGCATTTTCTTGGCCTTCTGGAATTTTTCTCAGTCTTCTGGACTCAAGTTTATAGACCAAGACTTCTTGATCGTGCTCTTTTCACGAGTGAGATGGCGTGTTAACGATCCAAGAATTCCGGCTAGACCTGGAATGAATCGACGATAATAGCTGATCATACCCAAGAACCTTCGCAACTGGCGTACGGTTCGGGGTTCCGTTACGTCCTTAATAGCTTGGACCTTATCTTCCAAAGGTTTAATTCCGTCTTTGGAAAGTATATGACCAAGGTATTTAACTGAAGAGCAACCTATATTACTCTTATTAGGTTTGACCACTAATCCATATTGTTCCAGCCTGGTCAAAACCGTTTCCAAATGCGTACGATGTTCATTTCGGGAGCGACTAAAAATAATTATGTCGTCTATATATACCTCGCAAATGGACAATTCTGAAGGATTTCTTCAGCCAAACGCTGGAATGTCTGACTGGCATTTTTCAAACCAAAAGGCATTCGAAGAAATTCATGCGACCCCCCTCCTGGAAATCTGACTGCGGTGAGTGGTATCGAACTTTCTTCCATTGGTATCTGATAGTACGCTTTCTGGAGATCTAAAGTTGAATAAACCTCATATCCCATTATATCTCGGAGCAAAGTACTCTGGTTAGGGAGAGGATAAGAATCACCCTTTGTCACTGAGTTTAATAGACGATAATTCCCACAAACCCTCCATTGACCCGGTTCAGGTTTGGGAACTACCACTATTGGGGAAGCAAAATTGGAATTTGACCTTCTACAAATCCCCTCTTCGCGCAATTGGTGAAATTCGGACAAAGCAACTTGTTGCTTGTGTTGTGCCAATGTTGAGCCTTTGGTGAACAAGGCAACGGAGCCACCAATTCTATTTGGTGTTCTACTCCTGTCTTCAATCCTATCCTTTTGGCACTGAATGGTTGAAACACTTCTATGTGCTTCTCAATGATATCGGCAAAGTCATGTGGGACTGTTGTAAGAGGTGAAAGAACTGTTCTAACTGCCGATGTGTTAGACTCAGTAGGTGTTGACATCCCTACGCTTTCTGCGGTAGTCCTAGCTCTGGGGTCTAATGTCAGTTTGAAGTGTGTCAAGAAATCCATGCCAATGATATGTTCCTTGACATCGGCTACTAGAAAATTCCATCTGAAGGAAGATATCTGGCCTAACGTTACCGACATTTCTTTCATCCCTTTCACTCCTATCGGACTACCGTTAGCGTCCCATAGTTGATAATCAAATGTGGAGCAATCTGCTTCCACCACGTCTGACCTAACTACACTTACCTCAGCACCCGTATCGATGAGAAATTCTAATCCAGATAATTCATTTTTAATAATGAACTTGTTTCTGGATAATCCGGCAATGTTTTCCAGATCTCCGCTTAGTGAGAATCAAACTCTCTTGCCTTCTATATCGGTGCTAACTGGTCGCGTTGCATCTCTATCCTTTGCCCTAAGTATGCCTTTTAAAGGCATATCTGGGAGCCTTGGCAATGGAACCCCCACCCTACGGCTCCTACAAGCGGGGGTTTTATACTTTTCCCGGTGATGGATTTCACTCTACCGGTTTAGTGCTTCCTTTCCATCTGGGTCCACCTAATCGCGGGTATATACAATTTTCACCTTGGCACTTCGCACTTCGCCCGTACTCGCAATGTGTCTTAGACCATCCGCGTGGCCCTTCGAAGCGTTGACGCGAGGGACTCCCTCGACGTCTAGTATACCTATTATGACTCTGAAGTTTCGCAATGTCAATACGTAAACTAGCAACTTCGCTACATAAGAAACGCAAGGTTTCTTGTATGGTCAGGTTGTTTTCGGCATCTGCCCTGACTGGCTGCACCGAGACAGAATCTGCTATTACAGCGTGTACTTTGGTTCCTGCTGTTTATACACCCCGTCTAACCCTCTGAGTTTTGTTGGCCAACCAATGCTAATAGTGTCAAATACTTCCAATGTGGTTCTAAGCCTAATTGGTATCTCAGCTTTGAAAATGGAGTTGACTACATCTCTGGATATATTCAACCTGGAAGCTTTTGTGGAAAGGCGTTCGTAAAATTCGGACGGTAGTTGACGCCCCATTTTTTCTAAGCGTAATAATTCGCACATTTGCGCTGATCTTCCAGGCTGATATCTCTGTTCAATTTCAGCCATTAATAACTCAAATGCATTGTACAGTTTTTCTTCCACAGTTCTGTCTCTGAAATTTTCCAAGGCATTTCGAAAATTTTCAGGCAATGCCATCCATGCTGCAACGAATTTCTCCATATGATTTACAATATTATAAGCACTAAATATCATTTGGGCATCTCCGACCCAAATTGAATGTTTTTCAGATTTATATTGGGGTAGACTTAAAATCCTTGGACTGGCGCGGTCGCCAAATTTTGTAGAGGCTCCAAACCTATTCGTGTTTGAGAACCTCATAGATACCAG
Source organism: Eudiplozoon nipponicum (assembly GCA_029291075.1). Lineage (NCBI taxonomy): Eukaryota > Metazoa > Platyhelminthes > Monogenea > Mazocraeidea > Diplozoidae > Eudiplozoon > Eudiplozoon nipponicum. The sequence goes on along the minus strand of JAQBSW010001702.1, from coordinate 36,270 downwards.
ATCGCTTGTAGTCCTAAAATTTACAGTAGAATCTGTTATGCTTATATTTCTATTCGCATCTGCTAAATTCAAATCTGCAATATCTTGCACTAACTTGCTACTGTCTTCAAATTTAATATCAGCATCCATATCTGTGAAGTTTAATTATTAAATCGACACTTAATGTTAGGCAAATCGGAATATGAAACCTGTCTCGCGCAAAACACCCAAACAAATAATCTGGAAGGAGATATACGTGAACAACAGAATTATTAAATTACCTGTTCCAGAACGTCCCTTCTATGCGTGCTTCAATAAAAAATACAAGACAGTATAAGCAGATATATATTGATTAATTTGATCAGTTTTTAATGAAGAAAATGTGATAATTGCAGCAGACCAAAGGAAGATACAACCAGTCGAGGACCGTGACGCTCGAAAACTGAAAATGGCGCACAATTCAAAGTCAAGTATTTAAACAAAGAATGTTATTTGGCGGAGGATTTACCTTCCTCCACAATATATCCGAATAAGTTTTTATAAATTAAAAACAAAGCAAGAATAAACAGGTCACGAATAATTTAATATATATAATTTAATATATTATATAAACATATAAATATTGTATAAACGCCCAGTTGCAGGTAAATGCCGTGCGACGGTAAAAATATTTAACAAGTCGTAGATTATGAGTTACAGTTACTGGAGATGGCCTTTATCAAGGCCGAAATTGCGTCCTCCGACGAATGCCGAGGAAGTTAGGTATTGTTGCATTGTATAGAAGTACATCTAGATACTTGAGATCTGCTCTGGCTGATTGACTGGTGTTCGTTCTTGCAGATGCACCAAAAAATAAAGTAGAGTTGTCGAAAGAAGAAAGGTAAGATGCAGTTCGAAGTCTCAGAATTGTCTTGTTTGAGATCTGCGGCAACACTTTGGTTGATGCACGCGTCGAAATCCGATTATTAGATAATCGATTGAGTATGACTAGTTATGCAACAGAAAGAAAATGGCGTGACTGAAGTCCACGTGTTAAACGAATGTCCAGAAATCAGTGTAGATAAACAGCCAATTAGAGAGAGCGACAGCAATATCACGTGGCGAGCCGAGCGGAAATGTCAAGTTTGTTTGCATGGTAAATGCACCGTGCTTATATAGATATGCAAGCACAAGGTCGCACGTCATTGTTCAACGGCAAATTTCGCTTGTTCTACTTGGTACCGCGTAATGAAATTTGAATTTCATTTAGGCAATATGTCAGCGAATTAATCTTAGCCGCTACAATTGCATCGCCGTGAGAAATCTCGGCTTATTCAAGTAAAAGCACGACCTACATTTCCGAGTCAGACACATAACAATTGGTGGCGATCATGGTCCAAACGTTATTTTGACAGACCGGCCAACATTATTCTATTCAAATGTGTATAAGTCATTCGTAAAATTTCCAGAATTAAGACAAGTTTTGCAATAATGGCTGTCCAAAACTTAGAACATATGCACAGTCGAACGTGAGGATCGCGAAACACATGACGCAGAAAGTAGAAGACCGTAATTTCTGCGGATCAGCGTCGGCACACGAAAGGAAATAATACCTTGTGCCATCATTCTCATTGACTAATTTTGTTCAGCAAAACCTGATCATTTCATGCAGAATGACCAGCCTTTTTGCCTATATGACCCGGCCAAGCAACCAAATGAACATCTGCACCTTATAGATTTTAAAACCGGAGAAGACCTAATCGTAGACAAAGTTGTGGCAGACTCTGATTTCAATGGTAACTTCGTAGCTGATTTGTCGTTGCGTATACGCGCAACAGATACGGGGGTACCTATTCCAAATTATGATTGTCGGAATCGCTACCCTAACTTAGGTTTACGACGTGAATTTTCTCACAACTTCATAATAGACCTTGATTTGTTGTTGACGTATCGGCTATTTGTTGATCTTGCTAATCAAAATATCATTCAACACTCCACCGGATTTGAGCAAAGTTTCTGGCCACTTATCTATGAAAGTTTGGAGTTACAGGTCATAATGCCATCTCCAGTGCATCATTCGACAGAAATATCGACATCTCGTCGGTCTCAGGAAGTCAGAGCAACGCGTCTCCAACACCAAGTCCTATATCATTATAAAAAGTCAATCTAACGCACTTAAGAGGATACCTTAAACCACGGCGAGACTGATAGCTGCCCAAGCAGAGTTTTTAAGACTATTGGAAGAGGTTATTATTAGATCAACTAAAAGTTCATTGGCATCACCATTACCCTTGATCTCTTAAACAAACAGATCAGACATAGCCTGTGGGGAATATCACAAGCTTAATTCTGTGACCAAATCCGGTGCATATCCTCTTCCCAATATAAACACATTGAATAAAATACCAGTCGTAGCAATTATTTTTCAATGATTGACCTCAGACAAACCTACCACCACATATTGATGGCGCTAGAAGTTATAGAATATATGCAGTCATCACTCCTTTCGGCCTTTTTGAATACCTTTACATGCCTTTTGTTCCCAAGCGTGCCACTCAGATATTTCAGAGTTTTATGGACAAAATACACTGCGATACCTTAGATTAATTAGTCTTAGTTTGATGACACTGTGTTTTTAGTCTAGACCTAGACTCTCATGCGAAGCATCAAAGAAACATCCCATCACACTTATCTGATAACAGATTTATGATTATTTGTGAAAAAACACGAATTGCAAATACATCCGGTGATTTCCTAGGGCATCGAATTACGCCTCAAGGTATATAACCTTTGCCATATAAGACTATTCCACCACCAAAGACCTTGAAGGACTTAAAGAAAATAATGGGAGTACTCAACTACTATCGGAAGTTTCTTCCCGGCCTATAAAAACAACTTGATCCGTTACGTAGAATTCTGTGGAATCAAAAAGACAAAAACAGAAACTCCGCTAATTATTGGTTGTCTGATGATGACAAATTACTCCGTCATGCCACCAGCTGGTTAGAAAATGCCAAATACTAACATGTACAGACTTAAAACGACCTGTTTTACTCACAAATTATGCTTTTAAATTTACAATTGGGGCCAAATTTGAACAAGAGATCGACAGATTTATGAAGCCAATTTTTGTGCTCGTGTAGTGTATTACCAGTGGAAACTAAATACGAAATGTTCGGTCGAGAACTCCTCGCCATCCATGACGCAGTGCGCCACTTTATTAGCATCAGAAGCAGCAGAAGATTTGTTGTTTTTACAAAGTGAATAGCAATTCAACATTTTTCATGTTTAATACGAACAAAAATTTTTTGCAGACGCACTTTCTAGGTCAGATATCTCTCTAAATCTCCTTCACCTTCGCCATTCTCAGTCAACTCCATGGCTCTCAATGAATCTATACTAACACCATCTTTCCTCTAAACAGATCAAAGCGGCGACACTCATGTTAATATAACAGTAGTTCCTCATTTCATTTAGTTTGTATTACGAATCTGGGGAGGTTATTCCGTTGTTTACTTCACGGGTAAATAGCCCAAAAGCCAGTTCTGCCTACTCGCCTTCAGAGGAATGTTTTTGACTTCATTCAGTCTATTTTTCATCCACATCAAAATTGTTACAGGTCATTTATGGAGTCAAAATCTCAGGCAAAATGCTATGCAATGGGTCTCCGATTGTGCTATTTGACATATGTAAATTTCAACCGGCAGAATTATTCTAATTTTTAATATTTTCTAACAACTTCACGCCTAGTCATCGTCTATATCAACATAGTTCATCCGACTCTGGTTCGAGGTTTTGGCAATGTTCTAAATATTATTGATGGATTCACCTGATGGCCTGTAGCTTTACCTCTTGGCACCATTTCTGCAGATGAAGTCACAAATGGTTTTATCTCTGCATGGATTGCAAATTATGGTGTTCCCGACGGGATCATTACTGATAAAGATATATGCTGCTCATACGATTTTTTCATAACCATCTTTCCGTTGTTGGGATGCAATTCACAACAGAATTCAACCTGCCACCCCAGTCTACCGGTATAGTAGTGAGAATACTTAGGTATTTCAAAGCTACTTTAGCATCCTTGTCCATTAATAACTTATCGGTTGATGAATTACGTTTTGCCTTTTCTTGCTACGGGTTCCCGTATTGCGAAACTATTATAACGTCTGTGTCACAACCTTTATATTGCATTGACTTACGTATGGCTAGTCAGCTGCTACGGTTATTACCCACACAGGATGACCCAGAAATCAGAGGTTTTCTTTCGATTTTATTTAATTAACTGATTTCCTAAATAGTTTATTATCATGAAAGGTGTCACACTTACCTCGATAAGCATAGACAGGTTTAAACATTTTATCGAACCGTGTAACTCGGGCGATATACAATGTTATAAATGCCTACAAACTGAACCAAGTAATAAATTACTTTGCATTAAGTATAATTGATAGAATTTTTTCCATTGATTCTTTGTTTTTCTAGTTTTCTTATGTTTACTATTTTGCACACAAATTCCTCTTTTTTAACGTGACTTGATCATCTTATATGGATCCACATGATACCTTTTCCATACTCATTTTTATAGCAAGATGTTCTTAGCTAAAAATTGGATAGTGTCTATGAACATTTCTTCGGTGCTATTCCCTTTTCTGTGCCAATGTTCGAGTACACTTCTTTTGTTTTTAATATTTGATTTTCATGTATTGTTTATACACCATGCTGTTGCAACGTATGGCTCACGCAGGGTCCAAAATTGTTTATTTTGATATGAATAGCTACTTAGAACTAACACTTTGTGTAGCAACAATAAATAGTCTCCGATTTCATATCATAGTATAGGAATTTAGCGGGCATACCGCGACTTCAACAGTTACGCAGTTCATATTGAAAACGAATATCATTGTCCACTACATAGAGCACATTCTAGCTCCTTTGATCGTCTAAAACGCTCTCATAGACAGTGATCCAGCATGCCTAGAAAATTAACTTTTATCTGAAAAATTCAGTTGCAATCTGCTTTGCACGGCTCTCTAGCCGGAACGTTAGATTATTATTATTATTATTATTATTATTATTATTATTATTATTATTATTATTATTATTGAATAAATTACGCATCTTCACTGACCAATATATAACCAACGAGAAAGCACAAAAACCATAAACCAATAATGTATTACCTGCAACAATTTTTGCTCTATGTATTTATCATGTAGCACAATCTGAACTGTTAACTACTTGAAATTGCTGTCTCGTTTCTGCTGCACTGATTATCTACTTATTCTTTTTTGTTTGCGTTTCACCAACTCTGTTTTACTAACACAGATTGGCATCCGTCACGTAGTCTCTTGGTGCTTTGCATGAAGAATATCGTCATCGCTTAATTTATTATCCGATTTCTAGGTTTTCGAGTATTCGCTGTGTTTCCACATAATATGAGCAGGATCCATAAAGGCCTTAAATACACCATTAACACACACTGCTTCTTCTAATCCACTAGTTTACTGAAATCTACTCAGAAGATCACTAATGAACGAACAAGGCACGTATAGCTAGGCTTTGGAAGGACTTCTGGACATCTGCCACAGCTTTGGAATTTAAGCAATGGCGGCATTAATCGTTGAATTCACAGCATTTTAGCTGAGTAGTTGTTATATAATATTCTGTAACGCATCTAGCGAATTGCTGTAAAACGTTACACTAAAGTGTCATACAAAAAGCTGTCATTGGTAGAATGCTTCTGACCAAATTCTTACGCATATCTGCATTGACGTCAATTGTGTGTCTCTCTGAATGTAGTAACACTATTACTGCCCGATGCTTTAAAGCAATTATTTGCAATTTTGGTGATCTCTTCTTGCGGTCAAACACTATAAAGCTGTAGTCTCTCTCTCTCTCTCTATATATATATATATATATATATATATATATATATATATATATATATATATTAAAATGAGTGCTAAAAATACTTTAAGTTTGTACCAGTCTAAGCGTGTTTATATGCATCTGGTCTTCGTTGATCTTGATGTACATTGGAGTTAAACAACTGGCCTATTCATCAAAGTCTTTTAGGCTATGAACTTCAAATTCTCTATTGATGTGTGATGTTCCCTCAACAGATAATATAGTAATAAATTTGGCATGAACCTGGCAATAATGAACTTACTTGCACCTGGTCTTCCAAATAAGTTTGAGTGTAAAATGAACTTCGAATTAGCAAAATATCTTTTGGAGCTAAAGTTTAAATTTCTCTATGTTGCGAATCAATTCAAGAGGATACAGATTCCAAGAATAAAAATAAGAGATCTTTGTTTGATTATATATAAACTTCCCCTTCAAGAAAATGTGCAGAGGAAGACGTTTACTCCGACAAAATTAAATTAACGATTATTCATAAATTGAAACTACTGTGGTTGATTCAAACGAATATTATTAACAAAGAAAATATTCGTTTTATTTCTAGAACATTCTTTGCTTAAATACTTTGCAGTATATATACTTTGGAATTGTGCGTCATTTGAGTTTCGGTATTCTGTAACTGTTCTGGCGTGACTTTCTCTAGCAAGTAGCATTTGACATTTTATTTTTCTGGTTCAATTTTTAGAAATCTTGACTTTCACAATATAATCCTGCAACAAATTTGTATTTTGAATCGTGTATATTAGGAACATTCAGAAACACGGAATTTAATAAATTTTTTTCGCGTCTAATCTCTTTCCAGGTTATTGACTCGGGTGTATTGTTACGTAAGAAGACCACAACACTTTGCATATTACTAAATTACTCCAGTATATTTTTAAGTTCGACTAACATGGAAGCTAATCTTAAGTTCAAGTACACTGACAATTTAGCTCAAGATATTGTAGGCGTGAACTTAATAGATGTGGAAGAGAAAACCAACTTATCAGACTCATATAGATGCACTAAGACTGAATCCGACTTGACGTCTCTGGAGTTCTCATTAACTAATAGGGTTAGAGCCCCTACACCTGTTACACACAAGTTCAACATTTAATTAGAAGGTGATAAAGGTTTTATGCTTTTCTGAACGAGTATTGTATTATTGTACATTTTGTCTGAACTAAAGAACTCTTTAAAGGAGTATATAAAGTTTGAGCTGCAGAAATAAAACACCAATGTTCATAAAGTCTAGAAGACTATTGACTCTAGGTCTTGTTAGCATGGAGGTTTCTTGATGGTCGTTGTCTCAATCAATTTGAAGAATTTAGACTATGTAGGCACACATTTACTTGTTCTCTATTTATGGAACTTGCATTCCAATTTATACTTTAGTGTGATTTTGGGCAACACGTAAGATATCATATTATTTGTTGTCAGCGAACTCCTAATGTTTAATTTGACATTCAGAAGCTTTGTTGCCGATTACGTTTATATGAAACGCGAGTCTTTTCTTAATTATGATTCCGAGAATTCTGTAAATCTTAGACGCGAAAGAAAATAAATGATGCAGCTATTTGTTCCAATATGTTATTTATTGTTAATGGTTAGTTTTTTTTATTATCATCTCTGATTACAAAAAAAGTTTTTAATTGTCGCATTTGTTTGGCAAAATTCGATTTAGATGTCTCAAGTTTTTGTACACAACATGTTGAAAGCTATTTGAATGTCGGTTGCGTATGTCGCTTGGTAATCTTTTGTACAGTGTGATTAATTTTGAGAATAGTTGCATATTCTAAATTAAGTTGTGAAATCGAAGCAAGTAATTTTTAAATCAACCATTAAAGCTTATTTGGAGAGGCAAAATGAATGACTCTTAGATGTATGGAGGTCCAGTTTTTTAATATATTAGAGCAATTTAATTAAAAATATTGCTGCTCTTCTAAACCATAGTGGCTGATGCTTAACCTTGGCGAAATTTGATGGTTACGGAAATTTTTTCAATGTTAGCCTAGGAACTATGCTTTGAAGTACCTCCAATTTGTCAGACAGTGCATTGCTTTTATAATTTAAAATAGTTTGTGTATTTGAGATAGGTCTGTTTTATGTCTTAAAAATAATAATTCTAAGCTCAATTGTCTTTGGACGCTTGGGTTTGCGTGCAATGGCGGTAATATGCAATTTTGGACATTACAGTTTGTATCACTGCATCCTTTATGGTTTCGGAGGATGTGCTATTGCATAAAAGCTTTCCATTTGAACCAGTGGACTGGTGCCTACATGAATCCAATAAGAAAGAGTCATGAAGTTGGAACTAGATCTGGTCATTTGCAATATCTCCACCATTGGTGGGGAATGTTGCGAGCAAGCTATTCTCTTTTTCAAAAATTTACAAAATTTACAATCAATTGCCAAAGGGGCTTAGAGAAACGCCTCCATCTAAGATGTCTTTTAAATTTTTATCTACCGAACTAGAAAAAGTGTACAATCCTGCTGATATTTTTAATTTTGATCATGATAATACTTTCTCATGGTTAAATAAAGGACAGGATTAATTGTTTTCAGCAGCATAACTTCTCGAGATTCTATCATCAAGTTTTGTATTATTAAAATTGAAATGTTATGCATTATATCATAATGTTAATCAACAATACATACAATCAATTGCTAGTCATGGTTCCCTTTTTTGGCAAAATGTTACGCTCGAATTATACTTTCAATTTTCCTAATTTTGATGAAGAAACTATCACTCTTTAGAGTCGAACTTTCTGATGTTAATAAATTGTACAGTAAAACTAATTTCTCAGTGCTGTCCTTCTTGTTGTGGATTTCACCGCATTTTTCTTGTACGGGACAATTGATAGCATTCGTAGTTCGGTTAAAGCTTGAATACTTTACATTTCCAGGTGCACCGATTATTGGCCTTGATTGATGGGTTCGCACTTGTTCCTTCATTTTGAAGCCCTTTATCAGCTGCTTGTCTGAAAATGACTTTGGAAGAAGATTTTCCACTCTTCATTTTCCAAATTTTCGAGATTTGATTTCCAGTCCCATTTTCAGGCTTGACACCATACACACAGGAAAAAAAATCAAAAACGAAAATTTTAAAAAGAGAATGGAAAATCTTGTTCCAACGTCATTTTCAGACAAGCAGCTGGTGGAAGGCTTAAATAAGAAGGAACAAGTGAGAACCCATCAGTCAAGGCCAATAGTCGGAGTACCTGAAAATGTACAACATTCAAGATATTACCGACCTACGAGTGCTATTAATTGTCCGAATTAATTGTTAATTTATTTTGATATTAATAGTTCCTGACCCTCATATACACCAATATAAATTTATACGGAAACGATGCATAGATTTTACCACCTTTCGCAAATTGGTGGAGTATTCTTGCACATTATGTAGTTTACACTTTATTTTTTAGTATTTTTGTTAACAAGGTTCTCTTGACTCTAGCATTTCCAACACGAGAACATGCGAGTCAGAAAATGCCCTAGAAATTTGGCCATTCACTAATCTAACTTCTCGGTATTTTCGGACTCCCCGGTCAACCGTAGAATGCGACTGTCAAAAGATAGTCAGCCCTATATTACATTTAATCGAATGACTTCATTCTTGGTCATTATTTGCAATACTCACTTATTCCTTATATCCATGGAGACATATAGTGTTGATATTATCTCGGAGGACCGTTAGTAAAAAGACCTACCAATTCAGGTCTTGGTTGAATTTTAGCGATCTATCTTATCTCTAAGAAAATACTTGAGCTCGTTTCACTAAGCATTGTGCCTATTACGTATTTCGATTAGCTTTGAAGAAAGCCCGTTTACCTGACTAATCCTATCGATGCAAATCGATGCAGACTTATTACCACACAGATGATAGGACTGCTCTTCAGCAGGCTGAAAATTTGTTCTACGCCATTGCGCCCTGTTCTACATGGAATGGAATACCTTGTTGGAGTAAGCAAGCTAAGCTTACGAATATTAAGCCAATCCCCGCTTCATTCCAATTCCTTTACCTACCCCTACGATTCTAGTCTGAGGATACAATTATGGTGTTTTTCCTATTAACAAACATAAATTTCCACATGAAGAAAGATCTACTGTTGTAATTTCAGCAGCAACTCCTCCATCATTTCGACTTCTATATGAACATCATACGCAATCCATATATGATAATAAAATGTTGCGCAATATATTTACATCATATAAAACGACACAATGGTCACGTCCGCGTCTGCACCGTTTAATAAATTTAATATGTGAACTCGTCTTGTATGACGAATTGTTCAGCGTTTAACACGGCAACTATCTTGATATCTCCACAAAAGCAGACTACACAACTTGCTGGTTACATACATGTTACCAGGCATTACTAAAATCTTTGCATCCTCATTCGCTCCACGGAACAATCTGGAGATACATTGACGCTAATCCGCTTCGGTTTCTACAAGTAAATGTTCTCCTGTTCCCAGAAAAACTTTACTCTACTGGGATGTGTTGCTTTTCCACTAATGTATTCCAATTCGTGTGAAGAGTCAGCCTTCCAAAGGAAAATTTTAAGTGCTCCATATTTTTGTTACCATAACCACAATTCACATTGACTACTCATGCTCTCAAGTGATTGACCATTCCTCGGCTTAGTTACCATGTCCGTAACATGAAATCGAGATCTGTCTTTTTTCAGTCTTCAATCCTTCGCTCGAACTTGACGCAAGAGCAGAGAAAACGACGTATAATTTTTTGCAATTTCTGATGTTTTTCTTGATATCTGTACTGCATGAGTTGTTCTAATTATTAGGTTCTTTATTCACCTTTCTCACTGAAATAAGACCAAAACCATCGTTTAATTTTGTAGACATCGCTTGTAACGAATAGTTGATGCGGTCGTCAAATTGTTTAGAGGCTTTGAAATTGTTAAATTATGAGTGCATCTTGAATACAAGTTCATATTGATCCAATTAACAAATTTTCTCTAGACCTAGGAAGTATGGGCATGTTCATCTTGGTTGTAATATAAAACTGGCAAACTGCAATTATAATACGAAACAATATCCTCAACTCTGAAACCAGAATTTATGACTAAAAATTGAAAATTTTATAAAAATTTTGTCATATTTAGAAAATTTAGAGGAATTACCGGCTTTTTAGCAAAACAAAAATGAGCCTACGTTTCGTATTGACGAAGTACCTAAAACCGAGTGAAGCACATTTTTCTTTATCTTTCCGATCCCCGAATAAAATAATACTACTGATGTAAACTTGACAAAATATTTTAAATTACTCTTTAGCAAAATTAGCAAATGCAAAATTTAGTAACCAGAATGCAAAATTTGTTATGTTTAGAATTGCATAGCACATAGGAATACAGATACGAAAACCGAAGCAGAGTACGAAGAAACAGCATAAGATTAATAATATAAACTTAAAAAACGAATGTGCCAAAACATTTTAAAATGATTATTGACATACAATAATTGTTTAATAAACCAGTCGTAATTCAATATTATAAAAATATTTATTTATTTATACGGTTAGATCATTACACTTTTGATAAATGGCCATGTAATTACAATATTTTATTATCACCAAACTTTATTTAACACAGCTTAATAAACATTCAATGTATTTCCCAGAAAATAGTGTACAATGATATACGCTTTTTTACTATTTACATTTCGTCTAAACAAATCACCAACAAATAAATCATGAGGCTTGATGTTGTTAAGCATAGTCCAGCAGACATATATGCTCGTCCGCATATACTATAATTAATTTTTAAGCCAAGATTTCTTAAACGTATGCATATATAATAAATAATTAATTTCATATTATTCCTTGAGAAATCAATGCTTTGTTAGTGTTAATTTGGATGCTACGGTTTGTATCGTTAGAAAATTTATTAAGCTGGTCATAAAAATCATTGCACCGAAAGAAATTTGAATAACTTCTGATATATTCCTAAACTTCGTTAATTTTCCGAAAGTTTTCGTGATAATATAGACTGAATATAGTATATATGAATTAACACAATTCTAGTACAATTAAAAACGTTGAAAGGTTTAAGAGTTCATTACATTGTAAAAATGAAAAATCTATTAGATATTCGATTTTATTAATTTTGTATCCAACCATATATCATCGAGCAAATATAGCAACATAAAAAGAATATCCCCATTAAATCACACATGTATTTATATCACCATGCACAATAGAAGTTATAAAATCTACTCATGCGATATAATTTAGTTTTCAAATATTTGAATTTCATCAACCATAATAATTCACAACATATAAGATTTTTATTATTCTAATGTAAAACAAATTATTTTAGTTACAATACTACATTATCTCGATATGCAAAACTTGTAAACACTTGTCGAGGCCCTAGTACTATCATCTAATGAGAGCTCCATAGATGCCAAACCTGTATCAGCATAAAGGAGTTTAAAGTAGTCTTCTAGGACAGTTTTCTCTACCATATCTATTAAGCTCATGGATACGACTTCCTGTACCATGCTATCAGTGTCTTCAGATTTAAAATTATCTTGTATTTTAAACACAACTATATATATATATATATATATATATATATATATATATAATTATGTAATCAAGTAACAGGCGAAGGACTGCGTATTTCTTATTCAACACTGCAACCCGAATGCTTAACCTGGAAAGAGGTTTGAGACGAAAAACAGAATAATTAAATTACCTGTTCCTAAACGATCCAGATTGCACAAATAAAAAGGGTAACTCGTTTTAACAGTACATATATTCGGAAGGATTGAAACAAAGAATTATACCAACATTCGTCCAGTATTTAAACGAATATTTTCTTCTTTAATGATATTCGATCCAACCAGCCACGGTGGTTTAAATTTATCAATACTTGTAACTTTTTTTGGAGGAAATATCTTCCTTTTCACACTTGCTTAAATTGTTCTTTTATTCAAAATGCAACTGTAATTATATATTCAATATTCAAAAGATTATTTAAATTACTAATAACAAATTAGTTCAGTTGTGACCAGAAGGATAATTGTGTATAATCTCATTATTTGTTTGTGTTACTGGCACCTGATTAATGAGTTGAATGTTTCTTTATCTGATTATATTTGTCAAAGAATGTGGTATATTAGTAGAGCACCTTTCCTAGTCGACATAAAACCTGCACAGTTGGCTTGGCCATGTGCTACTAGGTCTCGCAACACCTTAACACATGTACTTGCATATATATATTAGTTCTTTCACTATTGCAGGTTTACACATTCGTCTAGGAGATTGTACCGTCCTATTATTCCACATTCTTCGACCAAATATATAGTCGTTAAAGGGCGTAATACCGGCTCTTACTGATGAGTCGCCAGTAAGCACGAAACTTTCCGTTCATGCTGCCTTTGGTTTATCCTTCTCGTCACAAGTGAACTAATTTGTTACTAGGTTTGCAACACCTAATACATAATTGCATATATATTAGTTCTTCGTAACAAACAGTATTTAACTGTTATTTATTTAAATTTCAGTTTGAAACTTGATTAAAAAACATCTTATATTTAGGAACTTCTCTCATCCTAATTATTAATTCATTGCAAATGTAGTATTTTTGAGAAAATAACGCGTTTTCCAGTGAGCGATTTCCTGCCAATAGAGTGATCACTGATATTCCGGACATTGTCCCTGATTTGTACTTGTTCTATATTAAAATTATATGAACAGCTGTCTACTGGTACAAGTGAAAAAAATTATATATTATAAAATCCTTCAAAACTGTAATGATATAAACTGTAGCCATTATACATATATAATAGAAGATAAAATACTAATATATCTCATAATTCATCTTAGTATACCGTCTAAATTTTGGAGATTTATTCTGTTAAGAGACACTGACACCATTGCTAAATTTAGTAGAATCCTTTGTCCAGCTATCTAGTGATTACCTTTGCCACTTACAAGTTTGTATACGTAAAAATATATAGAAGAACTTGGTATGTCTATGGCGTTTGTAATGCTCAAAAAGTTTGGCATGCCTAACGTTTTGGCTGAACGCGGAATACTCATTTCTGTACGTACCTGGATTTAATTCTTATGGCAGATACCTTCGACACCGGCATTCATGCCAGTAAATTAAAATATGTTATACAAGCATCGTCATATTTGAAGAATTCAAATGAATATGCTTGAGTTCCTTAGCAAAACGACAGTTAAACTAGATTGCAAGTTGAAGCAATAGCTAAAACCGAATAATGTATTATTTTATCTATCTTTCTCATTCCCGAAAGAATTAACGATACCGAAGTAATTTAGACCAAAAAATCTTTAAAACACCTTTTTGTTAAAATTTCAACATGGAAGAATTAGGAGCCAGTGAGACACGTTTGCTATTTCTAACAAAGCTCCGCTAAATAGAATGGAAATTAAAAAAAACTAAAATAGAACTGGAGCAACGGACATATGATGGATAGAAGAAATTTAAATGAATAACTTGTGGCTATTTAATCGTCCAAATAATATGATAATACTTTTTAAAATTGATATAATTCCTTATGCCTATAATATATTATAATAGTTACAGTTTTTATTAGCATTATATTTTATTTAACAAAGCCTAATTTTCATTCACTACGTCACGTAAAAAATTGTAAAACGACTTGCCTTATATTTCTGTTTACGTTTGAATTAAATAAACTATCCCCATTTACATAATTAAGAATGATGTTGTTAAGCAAATTCCAACAGACAGATGTGTTCTCTTAAATTAACCCTTGAGCCAAGTTTTACTAAATGCTTACTTGTCTAACAAATAACTAATTTCATATATTCCGTGAGAAATCAATTTGTTTTTGGTTCATATCAGAAGCTATATTTCAAACCATTAGCGAATTTAGTAAGTGGGCCACAGAACAAATAACAAAGTAATGACACATGAACTAGTTTGACTAACGTCATATCTAAACCTGAATTTTGCGAAATTATAAATGGTTATTAAAACAATATGGAGCGAATACATTTTATATGAATGACCATATTCCTAATATGAAGAAAAGGGTTAAGTTGCCGAAGTGTCCATTAGATTGCAAAAATAGGAATAATTATATTTTATTTACATGGTGTGATACCTCATAAGGACTATCAAATATATCGTAATAAAATAATATGTAGAATTTATACATGGACTATTATATCATATAAATTTGCACCTTAAATTGTATTAAAATTTCATTATCTTAATACACAATGTGCTTTATTATCTTTTGTCCTCCTCAAATACAATTAAGTGCTAAGTAATGAGGATCTCATCCCCCAAATCGCAGGGCAAGACAGTCGCAATAAAAAGCCTAAAGGTAAAATTTTAATAGTTCTATATTTAAAAGAATGGTAGATGTTATATTAATGTTCTTCAAAGTATAAAAATTGCAAACACTTCGGTGTTTAAAGCGTGAATTTCTCCAATCAGGTAAACACTGTTATATTCAAGGTTAAAAAGATTATTTATATCATAAAGTTTCTAAATTTTTGCATAATTCGAAGAATATAAAATCAGGACGAACTTCTCACATCCTGCTTGTTACTTGGTTGCAAATGTAATATTTAAAACAAGTAAAGAGTTTACTCGTAAGCCTTTTTATCATAGAACGATTGATCACAGATATTCCAGACCTTCTTCCAATTCCATGCTTCATTTGATCGTAATCATATTAATACCAATGCACTGATTTAAATGGAGCATTTTTATAGTCGTAGTAGTCGAGCATCACATTCTACACCCATATTGATTTGTATCAACTTCCAGTTATAAAAATAGTTCAAGTGATCTAATATTAATAGTTGGATTATCGTTAAGAAAAAAAGGATAATAGAGATTAAATTGTAAATGCTAGTATTTAAAAAGAACATGTTGCACGACAAGGAATAGATTAGCTACCTTTTTCTCGTGTTGCAATAGGATAGGTTTGCATCCGCTGTCTACCTGATTTTTACAGATATTTTGACCTGCGGATATGGAGGTCCTCGTCAATGTAAAGCACATCACAAAAATAATTTGACAATCAATATATCAGCTAACTAAAAAACTTAAATTTTCCACGTGACATATGGATTATCAAATTGTTTGTGGTGTGCTTTCCTCTGAAAAAGGCCTCGATATCCGGAGGTCGAAATATCTGGAAAAATCAGGTAAATGTTCGTATTTTTAAAAATGTCATACTTAGGCAGCATAATTGGCAAAATTTTTAAAATACGGGATGTTAATATTTTGGTGCTTCAAAATTTAATTTATGAGATTTCTGAATGAATTGTTAAACACTGCAGACAAGTGAAGTAGATTTCGGTCGATATTCCAAAGTAAAATCTTTCTTAAAGGTGTTATTTTATATTTGCAATTATTAACGCCTCATTGGCAACTACTATTTGCTTATCCTTTTTATACAAACAGTCCGTTAAAAACACCAGAAGTCTTGAATCCTGGGCACTGAAAATTAGTTAACAAATTTACTTATCAAATATAAATATAAATTATCTCTACTTTTTATCAAACTATTTATTTTTATTTTCAATAGTCCTTCTGAAATTTAAAGCTTTGATTTTGAATACAGTTAAGATTAATCAAAATAATGATATTTGATCGTCTACAAACTGCCTGCAATAAAATTAGTTTGTTATTCATTGGATCTAGAATATAATTGTATATTTGATGTAACACCAATTTAACGGCACCGATATGAACAATAAAAAAATATGCTGTGGAATAACACGTTAGATCAGCAAACCAGAAATATAACGTAAAAACGAAACAGTTATAAAAATTAAATAAACACATACAAATAGAAAATTTCGCACATCTCTACGTTGTCTCTCTATCGTGACTAAATAGGTAATATCATTATCAAATTCAAGCAGCAAAATATCGGTATAATGGTAGTTATTCTTTATTTTGTTCTTTAATATTTAAAACGAGATCATATCAGGAGACTATTCTCATAATAATATTTGTAATTGAAATTAAATCTTGCAAATTTTATGGAATAAAAATAATTCACCGGATGCTTTCCAATTATAAGTGACATTATTGCAGACGATCCTGATCTTCTCTTGTCGAAACTAATTGTATCAAGTTCATTTAGTCGTCTGTCTATTGAAACTACTTATTCGTAATAGTAGCAAAAACAAAAGTTGCAAAAAATCTTAGTTAATTTAGATTGTCCACGGTTTCATTTCGTGAGTTGTGGATTCACACTATCAGTTACGCAAGGATCCGATCGATCCTCATTTCGAAATACGCGTTGAGTTTGTGTTCGTGATGGCTGGGTGTGCTTCGGCCCGTTACTCTGAAGGTTTCCACATCATTCATACCAACCACTGGAAATGAGGAAAGCTCTAATAATCCTTTAAGCTTACAAACTTAGGTCAATACTCGGCAATGAGAATCAGTTTATAAGCTTGATTCATAATAAAATGCCGAGGCGCCGGCTTCTGTCTTGCATTCTTTAGCATAAATGGAGTCATACTGGTTAAGACACCAGATAATTTATGTTATTCTCTCATTTAGAAGGAGTTAATAAGATCTATGTTGTCAAAGTCCATTTGATAGTTCCGCTAGTAAATAGAATCCAATTAAGTAAGAACACGAAAGGTACCGCATTCATGCTGTGTACTGTACTACTTTAACTGTCATACTACTGATTTATTCGAGTGTTTAATTCGAATAAATGTCTTTTAAACGTAGTAAACAAAGAGCTCGTTAATTTTTTATGGATGAATGACATGGGACTTAAAGTACATAATTGCTAAAAGTAATGATAACACGCGCGAATGCATGTCACAGTAATATTCCTATCAAATTGACTAATAACGTCTTGTAACTGTCATCTAAACATGGCAACCAGCTATGAAACAATCTGTTTCGGAACGTTGAATCTTTGTTTATCACATGTACATATAATCGTGACAACTTACGTAAAATAACAATATTAAATTGAGCAATTAATCATTATAACTGCCCGAACTATCAACGGGCACAAAAATGGGATTGCCTAGAAAGTACTTCGGTTACAATAATTTTACTTGAAATTTTAAACTATGAATTGTGAACGATGAGGGACTAAGGTATTTCAAAAACCTTAATTGTACAGAATTTTACATTTTATTCAATATTTTTAATAAATTCCACGTTTCAGCTGCGTATTCCAAGATCGAACGAATCTGAATAATAAACATATGTAGCTGTATATTATTCAAATAAGCGTTCCTCAATATCAACGCTCATATTCTTTTATCACAACCAGCTATACTCGCAGTCCACTCTGAACATCAAGTATTTGTGCATAAAGCATTAAATTATTGATGTTTTATATTTAATCATTATTGATTTCAATATCATCTCCATAAGTTTATTTCAAATCTTTCCTAATGTCCATTTGTATCAGTTTTATTTTTTAAATCAATCTGTAATGTAAGCATTTTTAGATATTATGTCAGAGTGATAAAATCTTGTTTTGTTTTAATCTTTGCAGATTAAAACATGTAGGAGAGTATTGTGCAAATCAATATATGTAATTATGACTAAATTGAATACAAGCCATAACTCATTGATACTACCGACGTTTCATGTACCAGTTTAGATTGCGTGTTGTTAACTTGAATGCCTATAATTCGGTGCAAACTTGCAGTGGTGGCGCTAACTTCATATAAAGCCTTCGAAAACGCGAATCAGAGCCAAATCACTTACGTATAGGAGATTGTACTCTCCAAATGTCCAACGTTTCTTACCAAAATATATAGTGAGCATTGGATGCAATACCGGCTTCTACTGTTGAGTCGCCTGTAAGCACAAAACTAATATGCACAAGAGATAATAGCTTTCGTTCACGCCTACTTTTTTTCCTTCTGGTCCTACCTGAACTTATTTGTTACTAGGTGCGCAACACCTAATATACGATTGCAAATATAGAATACTTTTGGAATGCGAGCCTTAATAAAACTCATAGTACACTTTCCATGTGCAAAAATAAGAAATTTTATCAGATACAAGAAACATTTCTTTCTCATTTTCTTCTTCATTTTCTCCAAATGCACATCTCTTAATATTTAAATTGAAAGGAAAAACAAGATAGAAAGATATATATTAGTTCTTCGCAACAAAAAGTATCTAACTGTTATATAGTTAATTAAATGATTTCCTAATAACCAAGAAAAGCATATCTTGAAATCCATTTTGTTGGTACTGTGGGCCTATTCGGCAAACATTTTGTTAGTATCCGGTACTGGCTCAACAGATATTGTGTTGGTACCCTTTAAAGGCTTGGATTACATTATATGTAATGAGATGGCTTTGAAGTCGCGTTGTCAAAGACTATATACAAAGTTAGCTCCACTACTGCAGGTTAACAAATTCGAATAGGATATTGCATTGTTTAATTGTCCCACATTCCACACCCAAATATATAATGGGTATAAGGCGTAGTACCGCCTAACGCTTAGAAGTCTCCATTACGCACGAGGTAGATGAAAACATAAGATAATAATTATCTTACATGCTGATTTTGGTTTATCTTGCTTTTCCTATTTGAAATAATTTGTTACTAGGTGCGCAACCCCAAATGCACAAGTGCGTATATTTTTGTTCTTCCAGTTAAATAATCGATGTTTCATAATTATAATTATATATCATAATTATTAATATATATATCAAAATTGTATTAATAAAATACCGACGGAAATTGAAAATTAGAATGGCCAACTGAAGTAGATTTGGATTCATATTCACAAGTGAAACTTGTTAAAAGATTGCTTTTTATTCATGCAATTATTAACTTCGCGTTTTTAACTACTATTTTCTTACGTTTGTTATAAAAAAGAACGGAAAAAGCTGTCGTCAGGCTTGCATTCATAGTACTGATCATTAGGTTTAAAATCAATTCGTTTAAGACAAAATTAAATACATTTTCCATTTAATTTTTCGGTAGATCAAACTTATTTAAAAAATTTTATTTGCGAAAATCATTCAGACATTTGAAGTTTAATTTTGGTTTCATATTTAGCTTGGTCAATATAGACCCTTTTGATCGTTTTCGAATTTGTGGTATTAGTTATATATTTCTATTAGCGATATCAATCCAACTGAATTTTATTATATCATCCAATTTAATTCTTTTTTTCTGTTTTAACTCTCTTTCTTGTCACCGTCCAACTAGAGTTCAAATTTAAAACAGACAATTTGAAAAATTAAATACAAAGACAGCAAAGTGATTAATGCCCCTATTATAAAAACATTCTCATTTGAAGTATTTGCTTAGCTCCTAATAAAAATCTCTGCTAATTCTAAAACCTTGTGCTTCCGCATCTGTGATTATACAGTGCTTAGTCGACCATTTTCATTGTCTTTGGTTAACTTTTTTATCGTATAGATTATTTAAATAATAAACGAGCTCATATCAGTACAAATAAACAGCTTACACTATAAATAAACGTATTTTAAGCATTTTGAAGTATTATGTAGATTACTTATAATTAGTATTAGATGATGGTTAGAGAATAAATTTGTTATTTCACAAATATAAAGTCCAGTAAACTCATTATTTAGTCTTGATTGAAATACGTTATGTTTTACTGTATATGTTATGATGTATATATATATATATATATATATATATATATTTAAATTACAATTTAAATAATAATGACATAAGATAACATAATTTATTTATAGGATCAGGAGAATTTAAATATTTTTATAATGTTATATATTACGCGAATAAAATTCTATCATTGCATACCCGATATATTTTCAACAAAATTAGGATTTAATAACACGAAATGTGTAAATCCTGTCAACTGCTATGTCACGAATTTATTTTTTTATTTAGTGTTACATTAAAGTAACTGTGGTACGGCTATGAGCAAACATGCCCAGGTTCGAGCCCTGTCCACGGCAATTTCTGTCCAGTATATGATGAGTTCCCAATAAGGACGAAACTGGTCTACTGGATGAATTGCCTTTTCTAGACTATACAATTCTTAGTTTATTCTGACATATGTAAGTAATTAATGGTTCAGGTGCTTATATCAAGACCACAACCTTGATTATAATAATCCCCGATGCGAGTTTTTGTCTCCATACTTCAAATAATTTTGGGATTTATCAATACATATAATTGAATACATTTAAAGGAAATCTTTGCATGGTTTATTACATCTCTAAAAGCTTTGTGATGTGCGGACATTTTGAAATATACTTTCATTACTGAAAACCAAAATATAAGGACAATATCAGTCATTGTGGAGAAAAAAGTGCACGTAATAAAGCAACTGTATTAAAATATGCGAGTCGCTGGCCTTAATAATATTGTTTTGAAGATGACAATTAGTTTTTAAAAAAATTAGTAATGTTTTCTCCTTTAATCGAAGTAAATTCAAATTAGCTGCTTATTTATTCCAGCAAATACCCATCAACATAGACATCACACAGTGTGTAGTATATGCATATTTTTTATTTAAAATATCTTACGGACCATTCACAGGAAATAAATACAATAAATACAAGAGCTACAAAATATTTTCTGTAATTCTCAAACTATCTCGTCCATTGCAAGTTCTAAATTACAAAATAAGTGGAAATTGTCATAATCATTCTTTAGGTGAAAATGTTTTCTTATGTTACTTTTAAGTTTTGTTAGATTGATAATTAAGTAGGTCAACATTTAAAAACATTCCGTGATAAAATTATTTTTTGAGTAAAACGTAATGCTACTACAAACTAGTTCTAATTTTTGACTGTCAAATTTTCAAACAAATTTTCACATGCGTCAAGTAAAAAACGTTATTTTCTAGACGTTGAAAAAAATTTTCGATTTCAATATCTTAAAATAATAGCGTTTTCCGAGAAAGCAACGCTTCAATGCGTTCATTTGACAACAGAGCATTCGTGTTGAACGTCTAGTAACAACAAAGTCTATGGCATTTGTTTGAAGTAATCGATCTCGTGTCAACTAAGCGTTTTCAAAATGCGCACAATAAAGCACTTCTTAATACAAGTTTACATCAATTCTTTTGTTTCTATCTAGATTAATTCGTAATATGCCACTTAGTTATTTTAGATATTTTTTTCTATATTTTCTAGTAACTCCACACTCTCGAAATTATATAAATTACTATGGACCAATTCCAGTGTTCATTTAACAATTACATACAGTTACTTTTACATTCACATAACCCTCTCCAGATATATATTACTATATTCATTTATGTTTAGATATATGTATCCTAGGTTACAATACTTTACAAGAAGTATCGTGTAAACTTGTCATAAGGTCAATTGACCTACCTTATTTAAACGAGATATTTAGTTCTGTAATTCATGACAAGTTTACACCAACCTATATGCCTGGCATCCATTTACATCAAATTAAATTTACCAAGAGTATGCATGTCAAAGACTACCATTTTATAAGCAAGCTTCAAAATTTCAATAAACTATTAAGTTGTTTTCTCTAGTCAATGAATGCTTATATTATTGCATGTCTAGACTCATGTTAACTTACAATCGTATTAATCGATAAAAAAGTAGATCCAAATAGTTAGGCTGTTGATGTTGTCTTTTTAAGTAGTAACAAATTATAGAGTAAGTTGAACTTGCTATCCGCGAACGAAATCACATAAACTGAGGCTAAATTGAAATCAGACATGCCTCGAAATGTAAAGGAAATTGAAATGGGGCAGTATGCAAATGCGAAGTAGAGAAAGGATAATTAATACAATTGAGTAAAGAACTCATACATAAATAAATATTTCACATCCAATGCCGGATGAACAATAAGGCATAACTAAAAGAAAAAGAGATTTAGTGAAGCATTATTGAATAAAGAACCAGATTAAAAAGAGATATATAAAATTAAAATAATAAGGTTTAAAATATTTGCTCCCAAATCAAACTATTAATTTTTTACTCGGTGTATTTAATTCTTCGGATTCATTCGGTCATCTTTATCTGCTAATGGCTAATGCCTCATTGAACATTGGGCATAGCGAATTTTAACTCCTGCTACATTGAAAATAATTTTCGTCAAATTTAATTCAATTAACTATCTGATAAAACCAGGTCCATCTATTTTGGTTACATATGGGGATACGCTTAAAACTCTCCAAACCTATCTAATAGCCAGGTTATTGTGAGTGTCAAGCTAGGTCCGATTTCTGGTAGTGATCACATTTACAATTTGTTAGACGTTAATCTGCTATTTCATATATCACTAACTTATTCATAGGTTTCATTCTCTCTTTTTAGTTCGATAATTTACAGTCTGGGCAGAGTGACTGTTTCAATACAGTTCTAACACTATATTTTGCTGTTTCTGTTGGTATTAATCAGTTAAATTTCGAATATGGTTTTACCGAGGTTTTACGGAAATTATTATGTTTTTTCTGCTGTTAAGGTATCGAATCAGAATCGTATTTCCGTATCACTCTTTCCATTGTCCTATTTATTAACTCATGTGTGAATCTGTTCTATTCAAATATATCTTTAAGCTTTCTCATTTTATTATTGCTATACTTCAAACAAGATTTTCTAATTATCCTAAATGTCATAGATTTCAAAATGTATATTTCCATACCGTAATCGTAATTGAATAGGTATTCTCCTTTTCTTATATCTCGATATTCCGCCTCAGTTTCACATCGAGGAATGCTATATCTCCCTTTGTTTCCTTTGCCAACGTGAAATTAAGATTACTTATATCATTTGCTAAATTAAGGAAGAATATCAATTCATTATCACTATGTCGCCAAATTATAAAAAATATCTATAAGGAAACTTTCAAATAAGTTAGGTTTAAGAGGTGTTCTTTCTAGGAGTTTTTTAACGAAATATTTCACAAATATGTTAGTGTCCGGAACAGACAATTGTTACGCATTGAAGAGCATCACCCTTGTTTAGAATATTCCTTTCCAAAGGAAAAGAAAATGGGCGACACATATGTTTAAAATTACCGAACATTTCTCAACGTTATATAGCTTCCATTTATAACATCTGGGCATTCAATTAGCAACCGTTTAGAGGATAAAAACGCCGTTGACACATGAATAGTTGTGCACATATATATAACATTTAAGCTGGCTAATTTGACACTTTCAGTTAACTTATATTTCTTTAATGTAATTAAGGAACTATACGTTTTAATTAATGTGTGCTCTATGAAATATGAATAATTTACCATTCTTTTTATAAAAATTTATCCATTTTATAAGTTGGCGAATTTTTAGCATTTGTAGTCATCCTCAGGGGTTCGATTTCCTTATGGAATTTTACGTAATGGCGTGTCGTTGTTTGGATTGTATCTATTTGTATAAATAAGTCACCAGGCATTTTATCTAATTCCTCGGTGTTAACCATTTTATATATATTAAATTTCTAAGCTTGCTCTGTAAATTGTCCATTGTATCCTTATATACTTTTTATAAATCTCGTTTATCTTCGTTTGTTCATACATATTTTTCTCGTAAATTGACCAGTTCATCCAAACCGTCGCTCCAACTTTGTCAGATATTGGACACTGCATCATTATTTATTAATTCTTTTCTAAGTCGTAACAACATATAATTGGGTTTAAACTTATATTCCATAGGATTACCTTCAGAATATATCCAACTAATTCAACCAATTAAAATTTCGTATTTTGATTCTAGAATCTGTTTCTAAAATAATATCATTCTTAGGCGAGTATTTAATAGGAACGGCAGTATTTAGACCACGTTATGTATCTCTAGCTGTTTTCGATTAATATGAATTGAAGATAAAATTGCAACTATTCTTGAAAGAATTTCGATTTCTCAAAGGCTTAAATAATGTAATTCCCAGCGTTCTAGCTTTTCATCGTGCCTGATTCTAATCTTCCTATTAGATATTACCCTTCTGGTACTTAATCACAAGGAAGATAAATTTAAAATCAATCTGACGTTTTAAACATTAAGAAAGAATTGATAACTTATAATGTGATAAATATAAAATCTGATAAAGTTAGAGCGACTGTTTTACTGAACCACTCAGTGTTGGAGGAAAAGATTAATGAAAAACGGAAGATTAACGAGGATTATGAAAAATAAATATAGACCCAACGAACAAGTTGGAGGGTGAGATAAGCACTTTGATATAAGAAATGATTAGATTTAAGGAATTAGATAAGACACATGGTGACTCACTTATACAGAGAGATACAATCTCACCTAGGAGGTATTGTCTATAAAAAGTACAAAAGGAGGGAGAATCAGTAATGATGATTTTAAATGACCCAAATTCCCCTATCCATACAAAATCTAAATTTCAATTTTGTAGTATGAGGAATTACACCTTTTTCTAAACGGTAAAGACAGACTCAAAATTGACTAGAAAAATGATAGCATAAGGAGCCAAATAGAATGTTCGTACTGTATTTAAGAAAACACTCAACTTAGACAGTAAATTACCAAAACAAACAGATAGAATAGAAAATTAAAATATGTCAGGAGTATTTGACATAACATTAAATGCCTGTAATCTTGAGGTTAGAAAAGATTAACATCGAAAAGCCTGTAAACAGGGTCGCATTCAGACATCGGACCTAGCTAGATACTCACAATAACTTGGCCATCAGATATATTGGGGAATAGCATAGTGTCTGTACTATAATGACAGATTTTGGGTGATTATTTGGAACTTGGAATTTTTATAGATAATGTATAGGCACGAATTAAAGGAAAGGTAACCGCAGAAGATTGGTTATAAAATTTATGAAAATGTTGTGCAACGTACGCCAGGATGACTCAGTGGCTAGGCTAATAGATTTCGAAGCAGAAGGGCTCGGTTTCGAGTCCCGTCTGCAGGAAAATTCTGGAAAGTAAATGAAGAGTTCGCAATAAAGGCGAAACTGGTCTACTGGATAAATTGATTATTATACATTATACAATGATCAGTTTATACTGATAAATGCGCATATATAATGAGATTGGTTTATAAATGGAAATCACAGCCTTGATTTAAATACTTGTTATTTCAGCTTGATTAATTATACAAATGTTAAATTCAACATTACTTTACCACGAAGCGTGATGACTGTTCTATGATGAGAGATTAGGGGTGGCAAGTTAGAACTTGGGCTTTAAATTAATGCCATATTCTTGCCATCTGAAGGGTAGACTCACCGAGAAATATTAGTTAATGCATAAATAAATCATTTGTGTAGCCTGCGACAGGGTGGCTTAGAGGTGAGAGTGAGAGAATTCAAAGCAAAAGTGTCAAAACTCTGGGCAGTACATGAAAAATTACTAAGGAGTTGAAACCGGGTCTTCTGAATGAGTTTCCCTGTCTAAATTACACGATGCATAGTTTAAACTAACAAATTAGCATATTTAATGGTATTGGTGTTTATATCAAAGTCGCAACATTGCTTAAATTTATTGTTTTCACGGCTCGTTTGATTTCCCTTATATGCTTGATTAGATAACACATTCTTAGGTAGTGTAGTGTCTGTTCTATAACGAGAGGATGGAGTCGGTTACTTGGAACATAAATTATAATGAGATGACATATAAGCAGCACCTAAACGAAAGGCAAAATAAAAAATTAGTTAGCACATAATTGAAAATTTTCTGTAGCGTGCTTTTTAGTGGCTCAGTGGTTGGAGTCACATACTCCAAACCAGATGTGCTCAACTTTGAGTCCCGTCCGCGGCTAATTCTGGACAGCAAATGAATAGTTCTTAATAAGGACGATAGCGGTCTAATGGTTCAATTGCCTTTTCCAAATCATACAATGCCTAGTTCATACTGACAATGTTTTATATAATAGCATTACTGTTTACATTAATCTGGCAACCTCGATTTAAATAATAATTATCACCGTACGCGCAAAATGCTGATTAAACCAATAGACGCCGAAGCAGACGTGCCCAGGTTCCAGTCCTGTCTGCGGCAAATTCTAGACGGTGCATGATGAGTTCCCAGTAAAGATGAAGCTTGTCTCCTGGATGAATTGCCTCTTCAACAATATTAATTATTTATAGATAGTCGTAATGTTCGATTAAGAATAGTCCTCATTTTCATAGATTAGGTAATTTTTCTAGAACAGTCATTTTAGTTAACAATCGATTAAATCAAGATTGACATCTGGATACAAACACCGGGCTCATTATCTACATACGTTTGTCAGTATAAACTATGTTTTGCATAATGTATAAAAGGCAGTTTATCCAGTAGAACTGTTTTGTCCCTATTCGGAACACTCCGTAGTGTTCAGACTTCGCCGATGACAGATCCTGAACCTCGGCACGTGTGCTTCGGAATCAGTTGAGTGGTGTCAGTTTAATAATGAAAGATTTTCGATAGTTAGTTGGAGCTTTAGGTCTAAAGATTTGTTATATATGCTTCACACAAAGGATAGGCCAACCAAGAAACATTGTTGAGTATGTAACTGCAAATTTTGTATATTGTGCGGCAGGGTGGCCCAGTGGTTAATGAAAAAGACTTTAAAGCAGACGTGTCCAAGATCAAGCTTTGTTCACGGCAAAATCTGGACGGTTTGTGAAGATTTCTCAATAAGGAAGAAATCGGTCTACTAGATTATTTGCATTTTCAACGACATAAAATGCTCAATTTATACTGCCAAATGTGTTTATAGGAATTGGTGTTTAAGTCAGGATCGTAATGCTGATTTAAATAATTTGTATCGGTGTTCGAAAAAACCAATGATCGTTTATCAGCTTATAAATGTTCAATGAAATACCACATCTCAACGGTAGCAGGGTGTCATTTATAAAATGACGGATTGTGGGCGACTATTTCCAGCTCAAGTTCTAAAGAGATTCCACATAAGCTCCATCTGTTGGAAAGAGAAATTAGCATCTATGCAAAAATTGTTATAGCCATAGATTCGGAAGATGCCACCAGTTATAAAGTTCCTAATACGGCAGTATTGGTAATCTAGAAGAATTGCATTCCTGCATGATATGCTCAATTAATACTGCCACATGTGTAAAAGTAATGTAATTGATTCTCACATAAAGAGAGTTAGCTGTATTTTATTTACTGTTTTTATCGTCTATGAACAACAATGATTGTTTAAATATATAAATGTTAAATTCAACAAAATTTCCCCAGGTGGCGTTTTGTCTGTTCAATAATGACAGATTGTAGGTGACTAGTTGGAATTTCCCCTCTAATGAGATGCCATTTAGGCTAAGTGGCTAAATGGTTGGAGTCACATATTGCAAAACAAACTTGTACATGTTCAGTCAATGTTCACATCACAACATAGGTAGTTTATTGAACAGTTCTCAATAAAGGTGACATCCGTTTACTGGATGATTTAATTTACTACACTATAAAATTCTCAGTTCTCACTGGCAAAAGTATATATAATGGTTAATTTTTTATAACATGATCGTACACTTGTTTTAAATTTTTTTGTGAGTGCCTGCGGAAACTAATGATCGTTTAATTATATAAATGTTAAACACTATATCACTTTCCCTAATCGCATAGGATCTGTTCTATACTGAGTTACTTTACGTCGCTATATTGAGCTTAAGGCCTAAAAAATTTCCATATAAGCTACAATTAACGAAAAGGTCAACAGAAATGCATGCCTTGTTACATAATTCAGTGTAGCGTGCGGTCAGATGCTTAGTGATTGGAGTCGTAGTATTTAAAGCAACAAAACATTTGACAATAATTAAGGAGATCACTTTTAGGACAAAGCTGGTCTACTAGATAAAGTGCTATTCATTAATTATAAAATGCATAGTTTATACTGATATTTGTGTGTATCTAATTGGATTTGTGTTTAATTTATGACCGCAAGATTGATTGAAATAATTCTATCTTAGCCTTTGCAAACCAATGAACATTTATTCAGAGAAATGTTCAATTTAGTACAATTTACCCATGGGCGTGGTTTCTGTTCTATAATGACAGATTCAAGGTGGCTAGTTGGAACTTGAGATATAACGAGATGCCTTATAGGCTTCGAATAATAGAAAGTCTAACCAAAATCAATTATTTGTGTGTAAATGAACATTTTATGGTGTGTGTGGCAGCGTGAAATAGTGGAAAAATTAACAGATTCCGTAATAGACTTGCGGGCATAAAACTTAGGAAAGTAATTAAAGTTTTTCTAATATGAACTAAACCGAAAAAACTGGAAGAATTAACTTTCCGATATAATGCAATGCTAAATTTATCCTGAAATTGATGTTTATATAATGGGATTGGTGCTTGAATCAAGAGTGCATACCTGATTTAAATAATTGTTATCACCGTACGCGCAAACTAATAATGGTTTAATAGAATAATTAATCAATTGGATATCACTTCCCCTGTTTGCGCGGTGTCCGTTTATTAATTATAGACTGAGGGTGGCTTGTTGAAAATTGACTTCTAATGAGATGCTATATAGGTTCCTCCTGAAGAATATTATAGCCAAAAAACACTAGTTAGTATGTTATTGATTTTTTTTAGCTTGCGGCAGGGTTGTTCAGTGGTTAGAGCAACAGACTCCGAAGCAGACGTGCCCAGGTTTGCGCATGATCAATGGTAAATTACAGAAAGTAGTTGAAGAGTTCCCAGTAAGTAAAAGCTGGTCTATTGGATGAACTGTCTTTACAGCATTACTCTGTGCTTAGTTTATACTGACAAATGTGCATGTATTATGAGATTGGTGATTAAATCAAGGTCACAATCTTGATTTAAATACATTTTATCATCAATCGCGCCAAGCAAGTCCTTTAATTATTTAAATCGAATGCGATATTTGTAGATAGCGTGTTATCTGCTGTATAATTACAGATTTGAAGTGTCTATTTCGAAATTGGAGTCCAAGGAAATGCCATAAAGTCTCCAATTGAAAAAATGCTAATCGAATAGCATTAGTTAGTGAATGACTGAAAATAATTTGTAGCTTGAAGTTAGTGGCTGAGTGGTTAGAGTTAAAAATTCCCAAGTAGACGTGCCCAAGTTCCAAACGTATCTTCAGCAGAAGTTTGGAATGTACTTGAAGAGTTCTCAATTAGTACGAAGCCAGTCTACTCGCTGTAGTGTCTTTTCATCATTATAAAATGCACAGTTTATACAGATATAGAGGTGTAAATAATTGGATTTGTGTTTATCTCATGATCGCATAATTCATTTAAATAATTGTTATTACAGGAATCGCAAACCAATGAACGTTTAATTACCTAAAGGTTCAACTGAATAACGTTTTCTCAGTTGGCATGGTAAATATTCAATATTAAAATAGTCTGAGAGGCTAGATATAATTTGAAGTCTAAAGAGTTGTTATATAGGCTCCATCTGAAAGCAAGTCTCACCGAAAAACATTAGATGATATAAAACGAAAAGTAGTGTGTTGTTTTGATCAATATATGTTAATGGTTAGATTTAAAGACTGCAAAGCAGACGTGCACAGGTTAGAGTTCTGTCTGCGGCAAATTCTGGAAGTAAGTGATGAGTTCTCAATTAGGATAAAACCGGTCTTCTGAATGAATTGCCTTTTCTGCATTATAGTATGCCTAGTTTATATGAACAAAGGAATATTTATAATGGATTTTTGTTTATATAAAAATCGCAAACTTGAAATCAATACTAGTTAATACAGCTCACACAAACCTGTGATTGTTACATTATGTAAATGTTAAATTCTTATTATTTCCCAATTTAGTGTGGTATCTGTTCTATAATGACAACTTTTGGATGGATAGTTGGAAATTGAGTCGTAAGGTGATGCCATATAGGCTACACCTGTACCTACCGCTTAACGAAATAATCGATTTATTGACTGTAAAAGTTGTGCAGCGTACGTCAGGATGGCTCAGGGGTTATTCAATTTTTCCAATCTAGACGTGCTCAAGTTTGAGCCCTGCCCACGGCAAAATTCTTGGCAGTTCGTAACGTGTTTCCAATAAGTACGAAACAGGTTTACTGATGAATTGTCCTTTCTCCATTATACAATACTTGTTTGATACTGACCAATGCTTACATATAATGGGATTTCTATATAAAGATCGAAACATTGATTTTAATAAAAGGCTTCCTTGCCCGCGCAAACCACATGCCGTTTTGACTGTTACACATTATTGGTAAGGATTAACTTCTGTGTGAAACTGTGCTTTATAGTTTTAATAATGAAGGTACGTTTTTATTAATTAACTGGTTTTATTTCATGATTATTATTTCTAGCTCATTTGCAGGCAAGAATTTAGCATAATCAACATCATTAATAAATCAAAATGAATATAATCTGACGGTTGTTTGTGCACAGAAAAATTATGGATGTGAAGAATAAAGCGGAGAGAAAGTATTTAAAGGTCCTTGTAGGGAGT
Source organism: Eudiplozoon nipponicum (assembly GCA_029291075.1). Classification (NCBI taxonomy): domain Eukaryota; kingdom Metazoa; phylum Platyhelminthes; class Monogenea; order Mazocraeidea; family Diplozoidae; genus Eudiplozoon; species Eudiplozoon nipponicum. Next base: position 5,056 of record JAQBSW010001702.1, on the reverse strand, counting down.
GACCATCAAAATGGTCGGTATACAATATCTATATATCAATCGAAATAATAACAAATTATATACAAATTTTATTATGCTTTCAAGAATAAATAATTCGCAAGTTTGCCAACAATTGCAAAAAATAAAATGTTAACTGGCTTTGGAATTAAATCGATTAAGCATTAGCCATATAGTATCGTCAGTGTAATTACTATTCTAAGATTTACAATATAATCATATTATGATTTGTCAGTAAATTTAAATTTTACAAGACAACGTGAAATGGTAAGCAGGAAAATGTGTATACTGATATCTGACATCTACGTTATGCAGATTATATACGAAGTATAATTTGAATCAAAGTTTTAGAAACAAATGTTTTACAGAGATAATATTGCAATTCATAATGATATATTCAAGGGTGGCTGAATGGTAAGAGCAACAGTTTCCGAAGCAGAACTGTCCAGGTTCGAACCTTCTACGCTGCAAATTCTGGACAGTACGTGATGAGTTCCCAAAAAGGACGAAACCGGCCCACTGGATGAGTTACCTTTTCCACGCTATAAAATACTTACTTAATACTGAAACATGTATATACATAATGGGTCTGGTGTTTATATCAAGATCGCATCCTTGAATAAAATTGATTGTTATCACTGCCCGCGCAACCAATGTTTGCTTAACGGAAAATTTTTCTTTGAGTCATATTTATTCATAAATATCGGAAAATAAATTTAAACTTGTGTTAAAACAAAAAAATGTATTCCAGCATGGCATGTAAACAAAGCACTAATGTTTCCCCTCGTAAGTTTAATTACTTTCTTTGAAGTGTTTTACTAATAATCAACAAAGAATAAAGAAATCCTGATAGAAGCAGGAGAAAATTATTTTAAATAACCATTTTTATACTAATTTGATTGGTTCGCTATACACGTGCGAATGTTTTCGCACGTATTCTTCTGACTTTTCATGTGTACTTACGTTTTGCTCTGCGTCTGATTTTGAATAAGTGTTTGTCGCAATCAGGCCAGGGAATGATTTTCCTTACACAATTCCCTACTGATTTGATTTAATTTAATCCAATCAAGATGAGTACTTCTAATTGGAATGTTCCACTTTACTTGAATTATTTATAATATGGCCATAGTAAAAATTGTGCCAAAGGTTAAAAAGTGCTTTCATAAATTTTTATCAAGGAGTTTTTTTCTGCAGTCAATAGATATTCGTGGATTTATAAGGGATTGCAGATTTTTATATCCGCAATATCTGCCTGATATTGGCCGTGCTACTGAAAATTTGCACTTAAGGGAAATGATGTTTATCTAGTCTCACTTTAGTAAGGTCTGGCCAGGTAGCAAATTGTAAGAACAGGCAGCTCCGCCTTGTAATACATACAATCAAGATGTATAATAAGCTGCGATTGACGCGTTTACTCCCACTGTGCTGTTGATTGAATTAAGCGGGAATTCGCTGTGACTTATAGCTATAAAGAAGTTGCAAAGAAATCTAAAAGATTATTTTTCTAATGTATGTTTATAAACGACTTTAAATAAAAGTTTGTACTTTCGGCACAAATGTATGTAGCATAAATTTATTTCATGTTTGAAAAATTATGCATTATACTGTGTAGTTACTGAAATATTTATTCAGAAATATGAGGGGACACTGACGTTGCTTATACTGCTAAATTTCACTAAATTTTCATGGCTAACTCTATGGAACCAAGCCAGGAGGTACTACTAATACTACTACTACTACTAACAACACTACTACTAATACTACTACTACTAATAAAACTACTACTACTACTAATACTACTACTACTACTACTAATACTACTACTAATACTACTACTACTACGATTACGACTACTACCACTACTACTGCTACTACTACTACTTTTACTATTACTACTATTACTTGTACTATTACTACTATTACTATTACTACTACTACTACTACTACTACTACTACTACTACTACTACTACTACTACTACTACTACTGCTACTAATACTACTACTACTACTACTACTACTACTACTACTACTACTACTACTACTAAAAATAATAATAATACAATAATATATTTTTATTTGGCAAAAAACCATTTTTATTAAAATCAAGGTTGCGTCTAATTACTTACATATGCCAATATAAACTAAGAATTCTATAGTGTAGAAAAGGCAATTCATCCAGTAGACCGGTTTCGTCCTTATTGGGAACTCATCAAGTACTGGCCAGAATTTGCCGCGGACAGGATACGAACCTGGGCACGTCTGCTTCGGAATCTGGTGCTCAAACCACTGAGCTATCCTGCCGCACACTACACTACACACAATTTCCAGTTATATACTATCTAATGTAACAGTGTTAGTCAATTTTTCCTTTAGGTGGAGCTCATATGGCATCCATTTAGACCCAAAGTTCCAACTAACCATCCTCAATCTGTCATTACTGAACAGACACCACACTACATGGGGAAGTGGTATTGAAATGAACATTTATATAATTAAACGAACATTGGTTGCGCGGGTGGTGATACAATTATTATAATCAAGGTTGCGGTCTTGATATAAACACCTGACCCATTAATTACTTACATATGTCAGTATAAACTAAGAATTGTAAAGTGTAGAAAAGGCAATTCATCCAGTAGACCGGTTTCGTCCTTATTGGGAACTCATCAAGTACTGGCCAGAATTTGCCGCGGACAGGATAGGAACCTGGGCACGTCTGGTTAAGAATGTGCGGCTCTAACCACTGAGCTATCCTGCCGCACACTACACTACACACAATTTTCATTTATATACTAACTAATGTAACTTGGTTAGTCAATTTTTCCTTTAGGTGGAGCTCATATGGCATCCATTTAGACCCAAGTTCCAACTAACCATGCCCAATCTGTCATTACTGAACAGACACCACATTACATGGGAAAGTGGTATTGAAATGACCATTTATATAATTAAAAGAACATTGGTTGCGCGGGTGGTGATAACAATTATTATAATCAAGGTTGCGGTCTTGATATAAACACCTGACCCATTAATTACTTATATATGTCAGTATAAACTAAGAATTGTATAGTGTAGAAAAGGCAATACACAATACAATTCTTAGTTTATACTGACATATGTAAGTAATTAATGGGTCAGGTGTTTATATCAAGACAGCAACCTAGATTATAATAATTGTTATCACTACCCGCGCAACCAATGTTCGTTTAATTATATAAATGTTCATTTCAATACCAATTCCCCATGTAATGTGGTGTCTGTTCAGTAATGACAGATTGGGCATGGTTAGTTGGAACTTTGGGTCTAAATTGATGCCATATGAGCTCCACCTAAAGGAAAAATTGACTAACCAAGTTACAATAGTTAGTATATAACTGAAAATTGTGTGTAGTGTAGTGTGCGGCAGGATAGCTCAGTGGTTAGAGCACCAGATTCCTAAGCAGACGTGCCCAGGTTCGTATCCTGTCCGCGGCAAATTCTGGCCAGTACTTGATGAGTTCCCAATAAGGACGAAACCGGTCTACTGGATGAATTGCCTTTTCTACACTATACAATTCTAGTTTATATTGACATACGTAAGTAATTAATGGGTCAGGTGTTTATATCAAGACCGCAACCTTGATTATAATAATTGTTATCACCACCCGCGCAACCAATGTTCGTTTAATTATATAAATGTTCATTTCCATACCACTTCCCCATGTAATGTGGTGTCTGTTCAGTAATGACAGATTGGGCATGGTTAGTTGGAACTTTGGGTCTAAATGGATGCCATATGAGCTCCACCTAAAGGAAAAATTGACTAACCAAGTTACATTAGTTAGTATATAACTGAAAATTGTGTGCAGTGTAGTGTGCGGCAGGATGGCTCAGTGGTTAGAGCACCAGATTCCGAAGCAGACGTGCCCAGGTTCAAGTCCTGTCCGCGGCAAATTCTGGCCAGTACATGATGAGTTCCCAATAAGGAAGAAATGAGTCTACTGGATGAATTGCCTTTTCTACACTATACAATTCTTAGTTTATAGTGACATATGTAAGTAATTAATGGGTCAGGTGTTTATATCAATAGCGCAAACTTGATTATAATAATTGTTATCACCACCCGCGCAACCAATATTCGTTTAAAAAACCATCTTAGCAGACATTTGGAAAAATCAAAGAAAAAATAAAAATTAGGATCATGTTAACCTGAGAAAAACAGTGACTAGCATTTGTTTATCAATGACGATAGCTCTGGGGCTGGTACAAAATGAGTAAGAAAATTACCACTGTCGGTTGAAATAGGTAGATATCTTTGACTAGTATTAGTCTTTTAAAACTATCTCGACGCAAATACAAGCTATACTTGAAGAAGTGTAAACAGGACAATAGGTAGCAATTAAAATATATTGATTATACAAAACTGTTGCATATGTTCATAATATTCACGGAGAATATTGTAGCATAGTGACGGTAAATATATGTTCAGATTCATGACAAATTGTCACAGAAGAAATAAAGTTAAAATATTAGGATCACGATGAGGGACTGCTACATCAGATATGAATAAAAACAAAACAGTAGCTTGTAACAATGCCAAACACATCACACACTTAGTTGACAATCAATATGTCAAGTGGAAATATTAATTTAAACCGCCTCATTTATACTTGTTTTTAGATCTCTTAAGCATAACGTTTTTTTATAAAAATGTTAGGAAAGTGTATGTTAAATTGGTTTGTGTATGTGTCTACATGTATACACTCTTCGCAATGAGGTTACAGTGATATAATGACAATTAATGACAACTCACTAGATAAGCGTACGTCATGCCTGTGTGTATGTGTTCTCGTTTGTTTTGAATTGAGGAGTAATCAGTTAATGCAAGTGTACACTCATCCCAGTGAAATTACAGCGATTTGGCAACATCTGACTATTCACTGGATAAGCGTGTTTGTGTGTATGTGCGTGAGCGTTTACTTAAAACTGAGAGCTAATCTGTTACATAAAATTACAGGCACGTGTAACGGTCATACAAGTAAAACTAAAATGATAACTTGGGTGAACTTTAGCATAAAT